>PVKC010024088.1:0-15074 GCA_004027635.1 Crocidura indochinensis | reverse complement strand
TGAACTGTCCTAAAAATGAGAACCTATGAGGGAAATGGAGAGCCTGTCCAGAGTACAGGCGGGGGGTGGTTGGGGAGGAGGGAGATTTGGGACAATGGTGATGGGAACGTTGCACTGGTGATGGGTGGTGTTCTATACATGACTGAAACCCAAACACAACTATGTATGTAATCAAGGTGTTAAAATAAAAAAAAATTAATGGATTGTATGTCTGGGGAATATTCTCTGAATACTCAAGACTACTCCATTGATCTGAGAGTCTGTTTATATTCCAATACCATGATGCTATTATTGCTTTGTATTACAATATAAAGTTTGGGAAAGTGGTGCCTCCCATCTTTTTTCCTAAGGGTTGCTTTAGCTATTCATGGGTGTTTATTGCTCCAAATGAATTTCAGGAGTGTTTTATCCACTTCTTTGAAGAATGTCATGGATATCCTTAGAGGAATTGCATTAAATCTGTACAATGCTTTGAGGAGTATTGCCATTTTAATTATGTTAATCCTCTCAGTCCATGAACAGGATGTGTGTCTTTATTTCCTTGTGTCCTCTTTAACCTCCTGAAGCAGTATTTTGTAGTGTTCTTTGTATAGGTCCTTCACCTCTTTAGTTAGTAGTAATGTGAAGATTTTTTATGTCCATTTCTTCTCTATCATTATTTATGTATAAGAAACCAATTATTTTGTGTGTTCATTTTCTAGTCCACCACTTTGCCATATAAATCTATTATTGTTTCTAGAAGCTTCATGTAGTGATCTAGAATTTCCAGCCTTCCTCTCTTTTGTCTATGAATATTATTGCAAGAATGTCTTAAAAAGATATTAATTTCTTAAAACCCATAGATAAGTGAAAATATTCTGGTCTATCTCGCTCCCTCTGACTTATTTCAATCAGCATAATAGATTCCATGTATATCCTAATTGAATATAGTTTATAAGCATAAGATTTAGGAACCAAAATTTAAAGGGAGATATTTTTGGAACTGTCTCAGCACCTTAGACAATCGATTCTAACTTACAATTAAATATTACAAGTTTATGTTCAAATGCAAACTAGTCTGTATCTTCAAACATTTTCTAAGAATCATCCCCACCTGGTTCTTCTATGTTAATATTTTTAGTAAAACTTTCAATTTTATCTTTTAAAACAAATATGTTATATCTTATGTCCTAGGGATGACATTTTTAAAAAAAAATCCAACAAATAACACAATATTGAGAGATATAATCATTATAAAAACACAATCATATTTGTTCTCTATCAAAATATAACAACTTAATCTTTCAGTTTAAATATTCTGTTGAAACTTTGCCCACATTACCTCTTTTAGTAGTAAAAACTTTTGTAGTGTGATTCCATGTCTTTCCAATAGTTTGAAAACATTTGACTGTTAAAGGAATGGTTTTTAATAAAGTAACTGATCTTCATTATCATGAAGCACATCTAACTTGGGTGACATTTTTGTGATTAAACTGATATACTCATTGCCACCACCTTAACTTTTGTTAGAAATTCAACATTATCTCTCCATAATTGATCCAGTACTGTCTGATGGTGGTCGAGAACTATTGTTATTGTTAATTTGTTTGGGTCACATTCAATGGTTATTCTTGGCTCTGTGCTAAAGGATCACTCTTGGGATCACTCTTGACTGCAAGCTCCAGGCATCGTATGTGATGCAGATGATCAGACCAAGTTGATAATGCAAGACAAGTGCCTTCCTTGTTGCAATAACCCTGTGGCCACAAGGAATGATATTTTTATGGTGGTTTCCATTTTTCAGAAATTAAACATTTATGTTTATTTAAGAGGAGTTAACAGCTTTACAAACCAAATATCCTAACACAATATATTCCGAAGAGATATTAATTTAATACAGACATGCTGAGAATGATGGTAGGAAAGCATTAAGTATTTATTTTGTGCAATGTGTTCATTCTGTAAAAGGAAAAAACATTGTATGTACAGTAAAAGCACTGCCATTCATAATATTCTATAGTCTTGACTCTGAGCCTAGATGTTTTTGGCAGTTCATTGGTGTTGGGTGCTATGATGGTGTGTGCAGAGCAGAGTGCACATGTTGTGTTTTCACTACCACAGTTACAGTGAAGACAAGTGATACAACAAGTGCAAACATTGCCAGAAACACTTCCACTTCATAACATACTTGATTCGGAATTAATTTGTGGTCATTGCATGTTGGAAAACCTCTTAAAAATGTTGATGATGCCCTCTCATTTGATGTAAATTAGGAAGTTTAGTATTTAGATGCAGACTACTGACATGACACGTGAAACAATTTGAGTATTTATTTCAGATTCCAACAAATAGATTGAAGGAGGATATTCAAGTAATTGGACAGGGGTAAGTAGGTTATCTAACAAGTAGGTTGAACTGAGATCACAGATCCTATAATGACTCAAAGCTCTGACAATATTTCAAATAATTCTTGTATGCTATTTTGTATTATTTGCCTTTTTTTTTTTTTTTTTGGTTTTTGGTTTTTGGGTCACACCCGGCAGGGCTTAGGGATTACTCCTGACTCTATGCTCAGAAATCACTCCTGGCAGGCTCGAGGGGACGATATGGGATGCCAGAATTTGAACCACAGTCCTTTTGCATGCAAGGCAAAGCCTTACCTCCATGCTATCTCTCCGGCCCCATTATTTGCTATTTTTGTGGTAGCTGTATCAGCTATAGATTGGCTGTACTAATACATTAAGACAGTTTTCGAATTTAATCTATAATTGTTCAAATTTTATAGAAAATTAAAGTACATTTAAAATTCATTTTTTAAATTCATACTCTTCAACCCATCTGTTCTTGAAATAGAGAACTTACATTTTTGAATACAATTTTTTAAATTATACTATTATATATAAGCAAATATGTGCTTATTTTTATAAAGACAATGTTGATTTACAATACTATGTATTTTAGGAATACATGTTTTAGAATACACGTTCACAAGTTTTTAAACCTATACAATGCCACCATTAAAGTAGAAATTATTCTTTCCTGGGTCGGAGAGGTGGTACAAGATGTAAGTTGTCTGCCTTGCCTGCACTAGCCTAGGATAGACCATGTTTCCATCCCCCAGCTTCCCATATGGTCCCCAGGAGCGGTTTCTGAGTGCATAGCCAGCAGTAACCCTTGAGCATCACCAGGTATGGCCAAAAACCAAAAATAATAAAAATAAAAATAAAATAATAAAAAATATAACAGAGCTAGTAAGCAATATGAGATAAAGCAAGGAAAGCCTCTTCAACAAGTGGTGTTGGGAAAACTTTTCTACAACAAGCAGAGTAGATCTTTATTTTAATTAGCATGCTCAAGAAACACTCTTTGAATCTGAAGAGATATGCAATTCAGAATATTTATTTGCAAAATGGTGACACAGTTTAAATCTCAGAGCCCTGCCAGCACAGAGCCAGAAGTAAACCTTGAGCACTGCCATATTTAGCCAAAAATCCTAAGTATATGAATAAATAAATAAAATTATGTTATTAAAATGCTAAAAATTAGTTATTAAAAAGTTGTATGTGGGGCTGTGGAGTAAGCACAAAAAGCTTGTACAATACTTGTCTTATACTCAGCAAAGGCAGGTTTGATCTTCAACATCTCATATGGACCCCTAAGCAATGCCAGGAGTGATCCCTGAGAACAGACTTAGGAGAGAGACCTGAACACAAAATCAAAATCAAAAATCAAATAGTTGAGTTCAGGGGCTGGAGCAGTGGTGCAGCAGTTGGCCATTTGTCTTGTATGTCTCTGACCTACGACAATCCCCCGGTGTCCCATATGGTCCCCATCCAGGAGCGATTTCTGAGAACAAAGTCAGGAGTAACCCCTGAGCATCACCGGGTATGGCCCATAAACAAACAATAAAAAATAGTTGAGTTTATCTTATTAAAAGTCAGAGGGAGATAGACAAATGCAGAATAGTCTCACTCATCTATGGGTTCTAAGAAAAATAAAAGACATTCTTGTGATCATTTTCAAAGACAAAAGAGAGGAGGGCTAGAAGTTCCAGCCACTACATGAAGCTCACCACAAAGAGTGGTGAGTGCAGTTAGAGAAATAACTACATTGAGAATACCATAACAATGTGAATGAATGAGGAAAGTAGAAAGCCTGTCTAGAGTACAGGTAGTGGTGGAGTGAGGAGGAGGAAGATTTGGGACATTAGGGATAGGATTGATGCACTGGTGAAGGGGGGTGTTCTTTACATGACTGAAACCCAACTACAATCATGTTTGTAATCAAGGTGTTTAAATAAAGATATTAACTAAAAGCATTTAAATTGTTTATTTTGAAATCCAGGTAAATTCAGTAAATTGTCTCACTTAAAATTTTTCTAATAATTTAACAATATAAAAAACCAGCATTTTTTCTAACAGATTCTACATTATCAAACTCATACTTTTTCTAGTTTATTTAAAACACTGTAGAATCATATGTCCTTGTTAGTACCTCACTCAAATGAGAATTCCTATTATATGTTTTATTGTAATTGATTACTATATGCAACATAGAACAAGACACAACATGCAAAAATGTAAGCTCATAATATTATGGTAATGTTAAAATGTGTTGTATGTTGTAACTTCATATCAAGCACATTATTTCAAGAATAATTTTTTGCTGGATCAATAAATTCATTCAACCATCTAGTCATGCCTCTCCTATAAACACTTCTCATTAATATTTTTCTTTCTCAATAGTATTTTTCTTTACTTGTTCTGAGTTTTGGCTTTGTTAGTAATTGTATTTGTTAAAGCAATAGGGAAAACAACTAAATCAACCCACAATCATGTGGGAGGTCAACCTTACAGAGTGATATACAAGCATTTCTGACTTTTGTGTTCACTTGTGCTTGACTGTGCTATTATTTAGCATAGCTGTTCAGGAATTTAAAAGATAAGTATGTAGAAAGAAGCTGAAAACCCTATATATGCCTATAATTTAACTCATAAACAGATGACAGAAATAAGTAAATAGATAAGAAAAAGGACAAATGTAAATGAAATTCACTAAAAGGATGTGGTTTTGCTGTCACTTAACCTCTCTGTATCTCCATTAAACCAAAGGCAAATATGAACTAGAATGTTAAGTGGCATCACTGATCAAAGCATAGAGCAATTACATAACCATAACCTCAAGAATTTTCAATCCCATGTGCCATATAGACATAATAACTATTCTTAGATAGCAAATTCTTAGAAAGCAAGAGCAGCATCAGTGCTTTCCAGGATTGAGTCCAGTGTATAGACATAATATGCAGTCATTTATTAACCAAATACATATATATGTACTGTATATATACATATATATATATTTATACATATATATATGTTAAATTGACTCATCCTGTATAAACAAATTAGTTTTTATTAACACTTATGGATAAAAATTTCACTATTTTAATATTAATTAGTGGGAAATCTATATGTAAGTTCCTAATCATTTCTATTTTTATTAATGTAATGCTTATTAAAACTACAGATTCAGGGGCCCAGGAGATAGCATGGAGGTAAGGCGTTTGCCTTTCATGCAAAAGGTCATTGGTTCGAATCCCGGTGCCTCATATGGTCCCCCATGCCTGCCAGGAGCAATTTCTGAGCATGGAGCCAGGAGTAACCCCTGAGCACTGCTGGGTGTGACCCAAAAACCAAAAAAAAAAAAAAAAAAACAAAAACAAAAAACTACAGATCCAGTAAACTGTATTTTAACATTAAAAGCCATATTTGAAACATATCTCCCTTTAATGATGAACACTCTAATGATGAACACATAAAACATATAATATTTAAATGTATGAATTCATAATTCCAGTACACAATATGTAGCAACCACAGAATACTTTGGTCAACATAGAGAAATCTTATTTCTATATTCAACAAACAAAAAAATATAAAAATTGTATTATGGTGCTAGTGTAACTTGCAAAAAACAATAGCATGTTTTAATTTTGTTTAATTGTTGTGTTTCCAGATTTTGAATCCAGCATTTCACAAATAGATGGCAAATGAGTTATTGCTGAGCTATGGCCCTGAAAGCTGCTACTGTATATAAAGCTTAACATTTAAAATGAAAGCCCAAGAAATAGTATAAGGTACAGACCATTATTTGTATGAGTCTGACCAAGTTTTTTCCCCAGTACTAAATGTGGTCTCCTGAGTGTCACCACAAGTGATTCCTAAGCACAAAGCCAGGAATAAATCCTGAGCTCAGTCTGGAGTTGCTCAAATATACTCCAAAGTAAAGGAATAAAACTAAAAGATATTCCAGAATTGTGTTAGGTTTAATTTTTCAGAATCATTAATTATTCTATTCAAAGAAAATTATTTCTCTCTTTAAGAGATGTATAGAACAAAAGTTATGGGTTCTGGAAGATAAAATTTTAGATAAGAAAACTCATAAATTTTTTTTTTTTTTGGTTTTTGGGTCACACCTGGCAGCGCTCAGGGGTTACTCCTGGCTCCATGCTCAGAAATTGCTCCTGGCAGGCACGGGGGACCATATGGGGCACCGGGATTCGAACCGATGACCTTTTGCATGAAAGGCAAACGCCTTACCTCCATGCTATCTCCCGGGCCCCAATTTTTAATATTTACCAGTGGATGAAAGATTATAAAGTAATAGGTTAAATGCCACAACTATTGAACTTTTATCTTGTCTATGTATCTGAGAAAGATAATTTTACTCTTGTGTTGCCAAATTGCTGTGAGGAGTCAGTTTTTTCAATATAAAATGAGAATAATATAACCATCATTTTGTAGGAAAAGGTATCTATGATTGTGAATGATTTTTGAAATTTACATAATCAAATTAAGAAATATGTTTATTTTGAAAGAATAAATAGAAATATTATGCTTCATATTATATAGAAGAGTATATAATGTTATGTGGGTCTTTTATCATAAGATTTAAATGAAATATGTTACCGGGGTCTTTTCCCATAAGGTTTTAATAAAAATATATCATAAATATATCATACATATACTGTGATACATCTAACAAAAATTACCTATATAAATATAAGGCATATTGTAAAAGTCAAGTTTAATCATAAAATAAATAAAAGTAAAGCCTCAGATTATTAAGATTGAAAAAATAATGAAACATTGAAATGATAGCCCTCATTATTCTTAAATTGATTATCAGCCAAATTTTGGATGTATAGAATCTATCATAATTTGTTTGTTTGCATTTTTATAACCATCTTTTCTGGTGTTTTCTTCCTAGTGGTGTGGGTTTGATAGTTCACTGCTTGGGTCTGACAATGCTTAGGGTCATTAGGCCTACTAATAGGCCCTATTGGTCAGAGGGACATACAATTCTGGAAAACAAACTCAGAACTTAAAGCATGTTAAACATGGTCTGTCCCACTTGAGTGAACTCTCACCCCGCAATGTTTCAAAATGTCATTTTATTTCTTCTTTTTTTATTGGGGGTGGGTGGAGTTGGGGCCACACCCTGTGACTCTCAGGGGTTACCCTGGCTATGCACTAAGAAATAGCTCCTGGCTCGGGGAACCATATGGGATGCCGGGGATCGAACCAGGTCTGTCCTGGATCTGCCTCCTGCAAGGCTAATGCCCTACCTCTGTGCTATCCTTCCAGTCCCAAAATGTCATTTTCTTAGGACAGACATTTGTAACAACTATTTTAGGAATAAAGGTCAAAAGTCTACAACTCTCAATTCTTTTGTAATCAGAATTCCAAGATTTTAATTACATAAACTAGCAAGGTAGCAGAGTTTAAATTATTTACGTATTCTCCAAAAAATAGGTAAAATGACTAATTCAACTGAGATGTTCATTGAGATGTTCATATTGGGAGATGCAAATTAAAATAACAGTGAGATGCCACCTCATATCTGTGTGATTGGGTTGTCAGATTTTTTTTTTACTGGTAAGTATGTTGGTAAGTATGTAGAAAAGAGAGCAAGAGAGCAGTTTTATACACGGTTTGTATAATTATTATGGAAATCAGCAGAGCAATTCATCAAGCAATAGTAAAAATTTCACTTGATCTTCAAGTTCCCCTCAGATTATTTATTTAAAGAATGCAAAATACACATTTAAAGAAATGTGTAAATCTTCATATTAATCTAGCAATATTCTCAACTGCCAATGTTTAGAAATAATCTAAGTCCCCATTGATGGATGCGTGGAAAAAAAGATGTATTCTATATTCTATTTGTGTCTGTCTTGTATGTATATAAGTTTTATGATTCATTTTTATGGCATGAATAACCAGAACTGTTTAGGTGTCTAATTGATAAAAGATAATTGATATGAAATTTATCTTTATTTGGTTGACAGGAATTGTAAATTTTACCTTGAACATTAGAAATTTTTAGATTTTAATGAACTTCCTTATAATCCACTTCTGATAAAGACCTAAAAATTAGTTTAGTAATACTTATTCATCTTTTCAAAGCTAGATACCCTTTTTGTTTGGTTGTTTTGGTTTGGGGGATACACACAGTAATGCTCAGTTACTCTTGACTCTGCACTTAGGAATTACTCCTGGAGATAGTCAAGGGATCATAGGAGGTGTCAAGAATGTAATCGGAGTAGGCTGTAGACAAAGCAAGCTCCCTACACATTGTACTTACTCTATTGCTCTGGTCTCTAGATTTTAATTGACTTAAGGACCAGAAAAACTTTATTACAGACCAGTTTACCCACTTCTGATGAAATCATTGAGATTATTCTATTCAGTGTCCTACTGGTAACAAAATCTATACATAGATCCACCAGGTGAGCCCCACTCTGCACTATGTGTTTTGTTTTTTGTGTTTTTTTTTTTGTCTTGTTTTTTGGGTCACACCCGGCAGTGCTCAGGGGTTACTCCTGGCTCCATGCTCAGAAATTGCTCCTGGCAGGCACGGGGGACCATATGGGGCACCGGGATTCGAACCGATGACCTTTTGCATGAAAGGCAAACGCCTTACCTTCAATGCTATCTCCCGGGCCCCTGCACTATGCTTTTTTTTTTTTTTTCATAGAACTTTCTTTGGCATTCCTCAGGTAGTTTCTTGAGCAAACATAGGCATTCATTTTCAGTTAAATCTTTAAAGGAATGTATTTCAGGTTTTTAAAGTTCTCATTGCAGCTTTCTACTCTCTAGATCTAGCTTTGCTAACTCTGTAGCTTGGACATTAATGAATTACTGGTACGTCTCTTCAACTCTGACAGACAGCTGAGGTTCAGAGGAGTTATCTTAACTGAATTCTGAAGGTCATAATCTAGATCCATTATAAGAATTAGCCTGTCTATTAATACTTTTCAGATATCACTCTCTTAATTTGCCAGAAGTCATTGTCAGAAAGCTGTTGTTTGATGTTTTTGCCAGAGGCAGAATTCTGATATTTTAATTTTTTACTCTTTTCCTATTTCATTTATATAATATACAAGAACACAATATTGAATTCAGTTCATTATTGGATATATGGTAAAGACCATATATTATTAGTTTTTGTTATCTAAGTGGAGGTCAGATATTTTACTTGCATATGTAACTTTTCTTGTAGGGGTTTTTAATTCACTTTTTACTTTAACTTAAAGTATTTTCTTCTATTCCTATTTTATTATGAATGCATTTTAACTTCTCTCTCATGTGCTTTGTGAAATTTTTGAGGTAGTAATACTATTGACCCTTGAACACCATGAGTTTGAACAGCATGGATCCAGTTATAATCAGCTTTTTTCACCTTTTCATGGGTTGAACATTTATGTATTCAATCACCAATTGAGCTGAAGGACAATTATAAGGTATTCATGGGGTTTTGACTGCATGGGAGTTTGACTCACCTTACCTTGTCATCACTGAAGGGTCAACTGCATAACTTTTATGGCTTTATTCTGTAGTGTGATGAATTACATTGTTGAATCTAAAACAGTTTGACATTCCTAAAATATCTCTAATTTTATTTTTATGAAACATCCCACCATATTTATTGGTTTTTATTGCTTCTTCCATATTTAAATATTTAAAACTAAAATGAGTATGAGAGAATGACCTTTAATTTTCCTTTATTATAAAGTCCTGTGTCTCTTGCTGTAAATATGTTGCTAATGTTGTGAAGTAAATTCTCTTATTCCCTGAGTCTCCTTTAATATGATATTTTTCTCCCACATATAGATTGTTGAATTTTTCAGTAAAATGTCAGGTTTGACATTTCTATGTGGAAAGATTCTCAAATAGTTTTTCAATTACTTTTTTACTTATGAAACCTTCAGGTTTTCCTTCATTTGTTTCCATTTTAAGTAAATGTATTTTTAATGTAAGAATGTATTTCTCTAAATTTTCATCTTTTGGGCTCATATAATTAACTATTCTCTTTTGTTTTTGCTGCATCAACTGGAATTCACTTCAAATGTTTGGTTATGGTTCAGACACTTTTATGAAGCTAAAAACTTTGTGTAGTGGCTCAGTCAACTTTTGTACAAATCTTGACTGGTATTTGGGCAAGTGGTTCTGGAACCAGATCTATGGATTTGAGTCAGGGAAGGAAGCTCGGCAGACTCTGAAGGTTTCGGTGCTCATGTATTAGATCACAGAATACACTTTCATTCCACAGTGTGTACTAGTACATTCAAGTTGTCGTCCTTGCTTCTGACTACACTCCTGGAATAATGTTGGGACATCTTGTAGCTGTGTGCCTAGAAGTATTTCAAAATTATTTTTTTACATTTTTTAATATTTTATTTAAACACCTTGATTATTACCTACATGATTGTATTTGGGTTTCAGTCATGTAAAGAACACCACCCATCACCAGTGCAACGTTCCCATCACCATTGTCCCAAATCTCCCTCCTCCCCACCCAAACCCCGCCTAGAGAAATAACATTTTGAACTATCTTAATAATGAGAATGTATGAGGGAAATGGAGAGCCTGTCAAAATTATTTTTTAATAATGCATTTTTACTTGCTGTAAAATTTGTACTAGATACTGACTTTTTCTAAAATTCCTGGTATGTTTCTTCGTATGTTTCTCAAATATCTTAACAGATAATTTTACCAAATTAATATAAATTAGTGTTTTACCAACATAGACATGACTTATTGGCTCAGATTAGCATACACTTCTACTGTCATATGTATTATGTGCTTATTTCTGAGTTCTTTACATTTAACTAATTTTTTGTTTGTTTGTTTTTTTTGTTTTTGGGCCACACCCGGTGACGCTCAGGGTTACTCCAGGCTATTCGCTCAGAAGTCGATCCTGGCAGGCACTGGGGACCATATGGGAACCAGGGGATCAAACCGCGGTCCGTCCTAGAGGTTAGCGCAGGCACCTTAGCACCAGCACCACCGCCCGGCCCCATACATTTAACTAATTTTTATGATTTCTTTTCCAATGTAAAGATTTTTCTCTAGTTTAGTTCACATGGTTACAACAGTGTTGATTTTCATGCTTCTGATCTATGCCTTTTCTCACACAAAGTGGTCTTATAATACTTTTCTTTAATATTTTTTATTTAAACACCCAGGTTACAAACATGATTGTGGTTGGATTTCAGTCATATCATATGACACCCCCCCTCCCATCACCAGTGCAACATTCCCATCACCAATGACTCAAATATCCCTCCTCCCTCCTTCGACCCTACCTGTACTCTAGACAGGCTTTCCCTTTCCCTCATATATATTTTCATTGTTATGATAGTTAGCAATGTTGTTATTTCTCTAACTAAACTCATCATTCTGACTATTCAGGTGCATTTCTTGTAGACAGCAGAAAGTTGGATTGAGTTTTTTGATCCATTTAGCCACTCTATGTCTCTTAACTGGTGCATTTAGTTCATTGACATTGAGAGAAAGAATTGTCCTGGGATTTGATGCCATCTTTATATTGAAATTTGGTGTGTCTTTTGATTAGTCTTGTCTTAAATTAGGTCTTTCAGCTTTTCTCTTAAGCGTGGGTTTGAGTCTGTAAAGTTTCTGAGCTGTTTTTTGTCTGTGAAACCAAGTATTCTTCCATCAAACCTGAAAGTGAGTTTTGCTGGGTACAGTATTCTAGGTGAAGCATTTATTTCATTGAGTTTTGTCCCACCACTGCTTTCTGGCCTTGAGCGTTTCTGGTGACGGGTCTGCTGTAAATCTCAAGGATGTTCCTTTGAATGTAATTTCCCTTTTTGATCTTGCTGCTTTCAGAATTATGTCTCTATATGTGGGATTCGTCATTGTGACAAGGACGTGTTTTGAGGTATTTTTTCTGGGGTCTCTTTCGGTAGGTACTCTTCGGGCATGCAGGATTTGATCACATATATTCTTTATCTTTGGGAGTTTCTCTTTAATGATGTTCTTGACAGTTGATTCTTCCTGGAAATTTTCTTCCTGGGTCTCTGGGACTCCAATGATTCTTAAGTTATTTCTGTTGAGCTTATTATAGACTTTTATTTTTATCTGTTCACATTCTTTGACTAATTTTTCTATTGTATGTTCATTTGCTTTAAGTTTTTCTTCCAATATTTCCCTTTGTATGGAGTTGTTATTTATCTCATCTTCCACAGCACTAATTTTGTTCTCATTTTCTGTTAGCCTGTTAGAGAGTTTATTCATTTTGTCATTCAATTCGTTTACAGAGTTTTTCAGGCCTGATATGTGACCTGTTATTTCAGTTTGGAGTTTTCTAATTTCTGTCTTCATATTTTCTTGGTTCTTATTAGTGTTCTGTTCAACTCGATCCATGGTTTCTTTGAGTTCTTTGAGCATCTTCCATATTTCTTGTCTAAATTTCATTTCTGAGAGACTGATAGTTGGTGGCCATTTTCTGGTCATCAGAATTGTCATCTTCATTCTTTATATCTGATGCTGGCCTGCTTTGTTTCCCCATTGTCACACTTATATTGTGCTTTTTTCTATGTATTGTTGTGGTATTCATTGGTTAAATGATGTGAACGGCTATGCTCCTCTGGCTCCGCCCTTTTTGGGTGGGTCAACTAGCCTCCAAGGAAGAGGAGCTCTCCATGGATGATGCCTCACACAGGATCAAATCTTAGGCCCGAGCACACAGCAGAGAAGATGCTTCAGAGAGAAATACTGGGTTTCAGTGATCCAGCACAGTTCCTAGAGTGATTTTTTTCTTGTTGCATAGCATGGAGGTAAGGCGTTTGCCTTTCATGCAAAAGGTCATTGGTTCGAATCCCGGTGCCCCATATGGTCCCCCGTGCCTGCCAGGAGCAATTTCTGAGCATGGAGCCAGGAGTAACCCCTGAGCACTGCCGGGTGTGACCCAAAAACCAAAAACCAAAAAAAAAAAAACCAAAAAAGAAAGAGTGCACAGCTGTGTAGCTGTGTAGCTTCGCTATGCAGCCGTGCTCTTCTGGAGTTCTGTGAGAGCGAATTTTATGGGCCCTTTTCAGCCTACTCCCAAGAGGTTCAGGAGACAGGACAGTAGACAAGCACACACAGGCAGCACTCACAGTTTCTCACAGTCGGGAACCACTGGGCATGAGTAGATTTTTCCAGCCTGAAATCACAAACAGGGCACCTGCCTTCTGCGAAGTACTGCTTATAGCCGGTTGTTTTCACATTGGGAAGAAGTTCCTTGTCTTTTCGACCTGTGAATGAGCCTCTGGGAGAGCGAATTTTCTGGGCCCTTTTCAGCCCACTCCCAAGAGGTTCAAGAGACAGGACAGTAGACAAGCACACACAGGCAGCACTCACAGTTTCTCACAGTCGGGAACCACTGGGCAGGCTGTTCTTATATTACTTTAAGTACCTTTTTTATTATTCTTGATCTCTTCCTATCATTCCTTCAAAATTTTAGTTTTGTAATCCAAGATCATGTGTCTGTATTGTTTGATTCTATCTAGCCCGTTTTCCTCTTTCAAAGATGAGTGAGATCATAAGCACTTATTCTTCCCTCAGACTTATTTTGCATAAATGACACCCTCCTGTTCTGTACAAGATTCAGTGAACTGAAAAGTTTTATACTTTATTATGACTCCCTTATATTACATTGTGTATATAAGCCACACATATTTTTATCCATATTGTCATGAATGAGTTCTTAATATAGAATCTTAGAGATTGATTTTAGACTCAGACTATATAGAATACTGTTTTTAAATGAGGGTTATATGTCCCTCTGCTTCCCAGGATAGTACAATGCCTAGGTGGGATTCTACAATATGAATCTAGTAACTAACCTGTATGATGGTGGATGGAAATGAAGGAATAAGATCAATATGATTGGGACAGATTAAGAAACAAAGATCTAGGGACCAGCAGTAAGGCGTTTGCCTTGCACATGGCCAATACATGATGGACACTGGTTCGAATCCCAGGATCCCATATGGTCCCCTGAGTCTGCCAGGAATGACTTCTGAGCACAGTGCCAGAAGTAACACCTGATCGCCTTCGGGTGTGACCCCAAAACAAACAGACAAACAAACAAAATGAAATGAAATGAAGATCTAGTTCACAAACTAAATGTCTTTTATTAATTAAGTTTTTGTGACCAAAGTGGATTATAAATCTTTCACAGTAATATTTTAGGTATATAGCGCATTGAACCCAGGGCATTCCTACTACCAGTGTTGTCCTCCCTCCAGCCCTGTTCTGAGCATGCATACCAAATCCCCCTATTTTGCCCCCCGGGCTGCTAGTTTAAGTGATTACCTCTGTGTCTAATTTGTTGTTGAATGGAAATCAATTCTATTGTCATTGACTTTGGATTTGGTGTTTAAGACTAATCTTTTTTTTTCTACTCTTCAGTCTTGGTACTATCAAAATTTTCCCCTCAATTTATGAGGCAGAGCAAGATGATTCAAGTTATGTGGTTCTGTTTGAAGGGAAAGAAAAAGAATTACAAAAACAAAACAGATCTATACAATAACCAAGAACTCTAATTCCGGAGAAAACTGGAATTAGACTGAGACAACTTCAACTGAGCAGAACTTCTGGAAACATAATAAAAGACTTTATCCTAGGCTTCATCCTAGGATCAATTTTAACACCAAGACCACCAATTACACAAGATTGATTAGAAAGAACAATAGTGTTGGAACAGAACTTCTAAAACCTTAAAGATAGACTATCCTAGGTTCC
>PVKC010024087.1:0-17032 GCA_004027635.1 Crocidura indochinensis | reverse complement strand
TGTGTGTGTGTGTGTGTGTGTGTGTGTGTGTGTGTGTGTGTGTGTGTTATTAAAGAAATAGTAATCACTTCTGACAGGCTTGGGGGACCATATGGGATGCTGGGAATCAAATCCCGGTCTGTCCCAGGTCAGCCTAATACCTAACGCTGTTCTATCTCTTAGGCCCTAACATTAGAACTTTAAACTTGAAATCTTAAGGATTTTTACTTTGGAAAGATAAAGTCACCTTCCAAAGGTACTTACAAGTTCAAATTTACAAGATCATATTCCACACTATCTACACATACATTGATACTATAAACATCTGGGTATACTTAAGTATAGATATATTAGATTATATGTAAAGCAGAATGTAAAATAAATATCACTGATACTATATGACAGAGCCACTGGTGCTTTTTTTTTTTTTTTTTTTTTTTTTTTTTTGGTGAAGCAAGGAAGTTTTTAGAAAAACATGAGAGGAGAGAGAAGTACATATTTAAAAACACAGGGTTCTCCAGAGTGGAAGTAGCAAAAAAAAAAAAAAAAATACAGAGAAGCAAGGAGATAGGTGTTCCAGAGAGAACAGGGCTTGAAGACCAAGTGTCTCTGGTGCCATTCTTGACTCATTTTAAGGAGAATACATATAGTACTTGTTCTTATCTAATACAGGGAAAGATAAAATGATGGCTTGAATGAACTGCAGATGTTTCATAATGTGATTTTTCTCTTTGTCATTTTTTTTTTGTTTTTTTGTTTGTTTGTTTGTTTTTGTGGTTTTTGGGTCACACCCGGCAGTGCTCAGGGGTTACTCCTGGCTCCATGCTCAGAAATTGCTCCTGGCAGGCACGGGGGACCATATGGGGCACCGGGATTCGAACCGATGACCTTTTGCATGAAAGACAAATGCCTTACCTCCATGCTATCTCCCGGGCCCCTCTTTGTCATTTTTCTAATTCTCTGGCCAGTGGCCTTGGAAAAGATTAGGGCATAGAGCTTTATTTGTGCTTTATGGTATAGTGTTAGATTCTTGGAGTTTAACAATTAATATGAGATTTTGAATATGTTGAGTTGTTTTCACCTTGTTCATATTAGCTCGGTGAGACATTGGTTCTAGGTTTACCTATTTGATGGTATTAATCTTAAATCTATACAATGCTTTAAAATTTTATTTTCAGGGGCTGGAGTGATGGTACAGCAGTAGGGCATTTGCCTTGTACGCGGCTGACCCAGGACAGACAGAAGTTCCATCTCCCAGTGTCCCATATGATCCCCCAAGACAGGAGTGATTTCTGAGTGCATAGCTAGGAGTAACCCCTGAGCGTCACTGGGTGTGGCCAAAAACAAAAATCAGAATCAAAACAAAACAAAACAAAAACAACAAAAAGTCCACAAAACTTTACTTTCATTAAAACTTATTTTATAAGTTTTAAAAACCTATCTATGCTAATGTTGTCACCTTGATAATAGAGATTATATACATACTTGTTTAAGGTCCTCGCACTTTTCTGGGGATCAGATTCTTTTGGTTGAAGGTTGTACAGGCATTCTGGTGATGCTTGCTAGAGGTCACCATACTGTGTACATGTGTGCTAGTCAGGGCTTGCACATCCTGGTCATGCTGCTTGCACTTCCTAGCCATGTTGCTATAACTGAGAGTTGTGCCACTTTTTGTTTTGTTTGGGGACATAATCTGGGATGTTTATGGGCAGTTGCTTGCTCTGTACCCAGAAATGACCCCTGGTTGTGCTGGTAGAGCTTACCTTTCATATCTGAGGCCATGGACTTAATTGCTGGCACTGCAAAAAATAAATACAGTAATTAATAATTTTGTTTTTTCCTCCCCAGTATCAAGATAAAGAAGAAGTTGTCTTATGGATGAATACTGTTGGGCCTTACCATAATCGCCAAGAGACGTACAAATACTTTTCACTTCCATTCTGTGTGGGGTCAAAAAAAAGTATCAGTCATTACCATGAAACTTTGGGTGAAGCACTTCAGGGAGTGGAATTGGAATTTAGTGGTCTGGATATTAAATTTAAAGGTAAGTAAACCTTATTAGTCTTAATAATGTAAGTTGGATTCTTTACTAGGGTTTCTCAACTTGGACACTTTTGGCTATTGATTAGGGTCTTTCATTTTTGTGAGGAACTGTCAATACAAACAAAGGAGGATGCTTACCAGAGTCCTTGGCCGTCTGCTTATTAGATGCAATAGCATTCTCCCATTGTGACAGCTGGAAGCAAAAGTCTTCAGATATTGCTGATTGCCTTAGAAAAATTGCTCTAGATTCCAAAAATGTTTTAATTTGTAAGTTTAGTCTATTACCTTTACAGAAGTTCATTAGTAACTAACAGATTTGAATATTCATGACATTATAAATAACTGTTGATAAAATTATATAGCCTAGCTTTCTTTTTTGTCTAGGGGGCCCTTCTAAGTGGTATTCAAGAGTGCTAGTGACCCTAACTGGCAGTAACTGGCCAGCAGGGTCACAGATTCGGTGCAGGAGCTTCAGTGCTCCTCAGAGGCCTCCAGGGTTGTACCCAGCAATGCTGAGGAAATCATGTGTTACCAGTAATCACACTTTGAACAGGTGCCTGTTAGGCATTATGTCCTAACTGCTGTACTATCTCTTAGGCACCTTTCACATGTTTTGTATTCTTGCTCATTGAGCATTGACTTTGCATCATGGCCCCCTCTTCACATAGGCTTTGCATCATGTCCCTTCTTTCTCCCACACATTTTTTTTTCTTTTTTTCTATTTGTTTTGTTTTGTTTTGTTTTTTTGGGCCACACCTGGAGGTTGTCAGGGGACCATCTAGGCTAGGATAACAAACCCTGATCAACTGTGTATAAGGCAAGCATCCAACCTGTTTTACTACTGCTTCAGCACTTTCATATTTCCTCTGAAAAGTGTTTCTTGGTAAACCCTCCAGTGATTAGACTAGAAAGATAAATTTAAGTATGCCATTTCTTGATATGGCTATAAAGGCCTTTATAAAACCCTTTTGAAGTTGGAAATGTGGGATGTAAAATGATATGTGGGAATTTTGAAAGCTCAAATCCAATTTTGTATCATTGGCTTAGAATATGTGTATTTCTGTGTTGTATTAATTTACCCTCAATAGCTGTACTATGGAAATACCTATTTTATCAGGTTTTGGGACTGTAGTTATTATGTTCCTCTGAAGTTTGTTCCTACATGGAACATTTTATTTTATATTTTTAATTTTTGTCCCACACCAGCTATGCTCAGGGTTTACTCTGGGTTCTGCATTTAGGGATTGCTCCTAGCAGGACTTAGGGTCCATATATGGTACCAGGATTGAACCAAAGGTTGGCCTGTGTAAGCAAGCCTGTTTCCTTTTAGTCTCAGCCCTAAATCTGACACTTATCTTTCAATATCTGTGGTTATCTACACATCTAGGAGTGTCTCTTGTGTTTTGCAACACCAGACCCTTTCCTCCTAAGTATGTTTTTTGCTTATTTGTAGTCATTTGCCATAGTCTGTCTTCCATTTCCCAACAATTTGTTGAATTTTTTACCTTCATTGTTGTCTTTGTGTGTTTGTTCCTACATTCTTTTCATTACTTTATTCATTATGATAATGGTGTTTTAAGAAGTAAAAGATGTGCACCTTTATGTAAGGTTAATGTGTCTTGTTTAATTGGAGTGTGGGAACTTAAAGTAGTATTTTATGCCCTTGGTTTTAGTAAAAGTGCTTTAGCTAGACCAAATAATTTGAATCTTGAGTTGAATCTGAAATTGGTATTTTTGATTACTTAAGCCTTGCATAATCTCAAATTTCTGAAGCTTGAGGTTTGGGGGTTGGGAGGTATGGAGTAGGTAAAAGGAATTTAACTCAGAACCTTAGAGAAACAAAATGCATGTATTTGAAGACTGGACTACACTTCTGATCTCAAACATAGACTTTTTTTGTTTTTTTTTTTTTTTTTTTTTTTTTTTTTTTTTTTTTTTTTTTTTTTTTTTTGTTTTTGGGCCACACCCGGTGACACTCAGGGGTTACTCCTGGCTATTCGATCAGAAGGAACATAGACTTTTTTTTGTACTGAAACTCTGCTAATATTGTTTACCTCCAACTTAACATCAATCTTTTGTTTTCAAAGGAGTATGTGCATTTTTCTCCCCTGACTTTAGTAGGGGTTGAAGGTTAGTACACAGAATCAAGAAACTTTACCAATAAATGTGAAGGAAATTAGAATCACCCAGAAGTTACCATTAACAATATATTTTTTTCTTTTGCTTTGTTTTTGAACCACATCCAGCAGTGTTGTGGGACTACTCTGGGCTCTGTGCTTGGGACTCTTTCCTGGTATTGAATCTGGGTCCCCAGATGCAAAGCATGTATTTTTATGTAGGCCATTAGATGTTTGGTTCCTCCTTGGCACTGCCAGGATTGACCCTGCCCCCCCCCCCCAAGCACCGAGCTGGGCATAGTCTTTTAGTATTGCCAGAACAAATACCCGCCACCAGCCTCCCATAATAAAACAAAAGAAGTCTGCTATCTTATTACATGTATGTTTGATTCTAGCAAGAGTTTCAGTGACTTTACAGATGTCTCTGTGAGGTCCTCCACATCAGAAACCTGTTGCTGCTCAACCCTGGCTTTAGTTCTTCCCCCTTTTTTTTTTTCTTTTTGTTTTGGCCACATCTAGCAGCGTTCAGGGGTTACTCCTGGGCTCTGTACTAAAAAATTACTCCTGGCAGGCTCAGGAGTAATGGGATGCTGGGAATTTGAACCCAGTTCACCAGCATGCAGGTTCTGTCCCTGGTTCTCACTTTGACCTGTGTAGCTCTGATTGTCTGCGGTCCTTGGTTCTTTCTCACATTTCAGGAATGTGAGAGCCTCTTACTGCCAGGTCTACGAATTAGTTTTTTCCAAGCAACCCTTTGCAGGGGTCTCAAACTCAAAACGGCCTGCGGGCGTACAACATTTTGTGGCCCTGCCCTAGAGGAATCTTTGTTTTGTTTTGTTTTGTTTTAGTTGTTTGGGTCACACCCCCCAATGTTCAAGGCTTACTACTGACTTTGCACTCAAGGATCACCCTGACTTTGCCTCCTGCGGCACCCAGGTAAAATGAGTTTGAGACCCCTGCTTTAAAGTAACTCACATTTTTACCCTTTCTGTTCAACCAGGTTCAGCCATTATGAGAGTCCTAAACAATAAAATTCTGTTTGTTTTTCGACCACACCTGGTGATACTCAGGTTATATCTAGAATTACTCTGGGTGTGGTGCTCAGGGGATCACAGGGTGGCCAAGAGCAAGACAAGTACCTTCCTGCTGTACTATTTCTCTAGCCCCGAAAAAATCCTAAATTCTTTGCTGCTTAAAATACTTGGTTAGAAAATATATGTGGGAGTCATTGTAAATTTCTTCTCCCATTTTGAGAATAAAATCTATCATTCATGAGACTTGGTTGATTTTTGCCATTTTTGGTTTTTGTTTTCTCCACTTTGGGCAAAGCTGTAATAATGGGAAACTGGGTTGGAGAGATTGTACAGCATTTTGTCTTATACATGGCCAATCCCCAGTTTGATTCCCAGCATCCCATATGGTCTCCCAAACCTACCAGGAGTGATCCCTGAGCACTGCTGATGTGACCTATCAACCAAAAATAAAATAAAGGGAAACCATTTTAATTGTTAAGGATCGAGGAAACAACTCTTCAGTCTCTGAATGTAGGGATAGAACTAATTTTGTTATTTCTCAGAAAAACGTAGATCACTTATGGTTCAGCTACATTTTAAGAAGCTTTTTTTTTTTTTTTTTAAATTTGGATCTTGGGCCAGGGCCATTGGTATTTATGGCTTACTCATACCTGGTTAGGGATCACTCTTGATAAGGCTGGGATCAAAACTAGATGGGTCACATTCAGCGCAAATGCAGCTGTGTTTAAGAAGTTCTAATCAACATTGAAATGTTTTCCTTAACATTTTCTTTTCCTCTCTACTCTTCCTTTTCCTTCCTCTTCTTTTCTCAAGTTTTCTTTTCTCATCTTTTCTCTTCTCTTCCCTCCCCCTCTGCTTCTCTCCACTCGCATTCCGTTCCTTTTTTGGGCCTCACTCAGCAGTCTTCAGGGCTTTTGGTTGTACTCAGGGATCAACTCCTGTTGGTGCTTAGGGAAGCATATGGATTGCTGAGGATTGAATCTGGGTCGGTTGTGTACAAGGCAAGCACTTTGCTCACTGCACTATATTTCTGGCTCTGGTCAATTTTCAAAGGTATATAA
Source organism: Crocidura indochinensis (assembly GCA_004027635.1). NCBI lineage: Eukaryota > Metazoa > Chordata > Mammalia > Eulipotyphla > Soricidae > Crocidura > Crocidura indochinensis. The sequence goes on along the minus strand of PVKC010024087.1, from coordinate 10,798 downwards.
GGTAGAGATTATTTGAGATTTTTTTGTTTTTGTTTTTTTTTTTGTTTTGTTTTGTTTTTTTTTTTGGGCCACACCCAGTGACGCTCGGGGGTTACTCCTGGCTATTCACTCAGAAGTCACTCCTGGCAGGCACGGGGGACCATATGGGGAACCGGGGAATCGAACCGCGGTCCGTTCTAGGTTAGCGCAGGCAAGGCAGGCACCTTACCTCCAGCGCCACCACCCGGCCCCGATTTTTTTGTTTTATATTTGTTTTGGGGAGGGTTTTTTCCTCATCACATACAGCAGTGCTCAGGACTCCTGGCTCTTTGCTCACTCCTGGCACAACTTAAGGCAGTGTTTTTCAACCTTTTTGTGCAAAGGCACACTTTTTTTATGGGAAAAAAAAACACATGAGGCACACCACCATTAGAAAATGTTTAAAAAATTTAACTCTGTGCCTATATTGACTATATATGAAGTAATTCTTTTGAATAGGAATCAAATAAACAAAAAGAAATTATTTTATAATTATTTTGAAATAATCTAATGATTGGTTTATTTGTGAGCTGAAGCCGCATGTTACGAATGAAATTGGAATTTCTTTCCACGGCGCACTAGTATGCCACAGCACAGAGGTTGAGAAATGCTGGCTTAGGGAACTTTATGGAGTGTTGGGGATTGAATCCTGGTCGACCACGTGCAAGGCGAGCACCCTATCCACTGTACTATTGTTACTACTCACTGTCCGATCACTCCAACCCAAGGTAAAGACCATATCAACAGTATCTAGTAATAATATTTACCAAGGTAGTCAAGAGAGGTAGGTTTGTGACTAGGTATGATGAGTAGAACTCATGCCTAGGTTTGACACTGCCGGAGCCAAGGAGGGAAATGACTTCTCTCTAGAGGGTTTTCAGGGAATTTATAAATAGTTATGCCTGCTAGATTGCTTGCCTTTTAGCTAATTATGAAGAGACACCACTCTTCCTCAGAGACTCTGGTAGCCTCTGGTGACTTGGCATTTCTAAGAATGTTTAAATTAGTATCATAGAGATCTGATCACTAGAAATTGTTTTGTTTAAGTATTTTTGAGGGTGTGTTTATATCTAATGAAAACCTCTATTCAAATTTAAATAATGATATTAGTGTATACATTTTAAAGTTACTTTATAAATATTCTCAGATTTTCTTTATAAGGGATGTGTTCTTTAAATATTAATATAATCTTTTAAGGATTAACATTCTTTTTCTCTGAAAAATCTTAAATATAGGGGCCAGATAGATAGCATGGAGGTAAGGCATTTGCCTTGCATGCAGAAGGTCGGTGGTTCAATTCCAGCATCTGATATGGTCTCCTGAACCTGCCAGGAGTGATTTCTGCGCATAGAAGCACGAGTAACCCCTGAGTGCTGCTGGATGTGATCCAAAACAAAAAATCCTCAAATATACATTAACAAAAAAACTGATACTCCCCTTTCCCACCCATTTGAATTAGATTCAACAGTGAATAGTAATTTCAACTTCAGAAAATGATGACTTTTTTTCTTACTTTTTTTTCCTAACTATTTTGTAAACCAGTACACTAACTTGTAAGTTTTATTTCATGCAGATGATGTGATGCCAGCCACCTACTGTGAAATTGACTTAGATAAAGAAAAGAGAGATGCATTTGTGTATGCTATCAAAAATCACTACTGGTACCAGATGTACATAGATGACTTACCAATATGGGGTAAGTTCTATTTAAAGTTTGGGAATATTTACCTAGTAAGTTAAATTTTATATGATGACTGTTAGACGATTATACACTTAATTAGTAAACAGATTTCACTGTTTTCTATAGGTTGGTTTTAACACTTTATTTTATTTTAAAATTATTATTGAAATCATGGTGATTTACAAATTTCTCTTTATAGTTGGGTTTCAGATATACAGTGTTTCAGGGCCAATTCCACCACCATTTTAACCTTCCTTCACCAAGAGTGCATCCTAGTGTACATCCCATGCCACTACCCACTGCACCCCAGCCTGCCAGCATAACAGGCCCTTTTTAAGTTTTGATTGTTAAAGTTTGGGGTTCATGATTTTATTGTTGACTCTGGCTTAGATATTTAGTTCTGTCTTTTCTTAACACCGCCGATGTACCTGAGACCCTTTGGCCCCTGTACCCCATCCTTTCATATTTGAGCTTTAACACTAATTTTATGATTCCCTCTTACTTGAAGTGTTTTTGATATTGCCAAATGTTTACACAACATTATTTTTCAGATCCATTTTCTCATTTTATTGTTATTTTGATGATCTTATTACATATTATTCCTCATGCTAGTATATATAATACTTATTCTTTCAATATAGTCAAAGGGAACTAGGGATGTGCAGTACAGGGGTTTGGGCACACAATGCAGTTACTATCCTTCTGGTACCACATGACTTACTGTGCAATGCCAGGTGTGGCCTTTCAGCATCATGAGCATGGAACATGACCCTGGTGATCTGTAGCAATCAGTTATTGGCTTGATTTTGTTTTCTGGCCAACACTTGAAGGCTCTCCCCTACCCCACCTTCTAAAAAACAAAGCAAAACAGCAGATATAATCAAAGGAAGTAAATTGGATATTGAAGTTTAATTTGACTCTTGTAGAACTGTGGTAGTATTGTTTTGTTTTTGTGTTTTAGCACCCAATGGTGCTTAAGGTTTACTCCTTACTCTATGCTCAGGGATCATTCATGGTGGAGCTTGGGAGAATATATTTGGTGCCAGAGACCTAACCCAAGATGTCCGTGTTGCAGGGCAAATGTCTTACCCGTTGTCTTATTCCTTCGATCTCTGGATTTTAGATGTTATAATTTCTTTTGTTTGAAGCCACAATTGATTTTTTTAGGGGATGAGTGTTCTAGCTCTCTCCCAGCTGTGCCTTGCAGTCCATGTGGTGCCAGGGATCAAAAGCCTGCCTTTAAGTATTTGAAGTATGTGCTCCAGCCCTTCGAGATAATTCTCCAGTGCCTAGTCCCTTGAATGTCTTATTTTATAGTTTATTGTTATTTTCTAAAACTATACATGTTTAGATGTTTTTCTTCTCTCTTTTTAAAATATTTGGCGCTTACCTGTTTTAGTAAGGCAAGAGCTGTGGCATAATTAATACAAACTTCTGCATAATCTAAAAATTGTGTTAGGCTTGATTAAGTTATTTAAAATGCAAAGAATAGTCCGTTATAGTCAACATGTTTTTTTTTTTTGTTTGTTTTGTTTTTGGGCCACACCCAGTGACGCACAGGGGTTACTCCTGGCTATGCGCTCAGACGCTCCTGGCTTGGGGGACCATATGGGAAACCGGGGGATCGAACCTCGGTCCGTCCTAGGCTAGCTCAGGCAAGGCAGGCACCTTACTTCCAGCGCCACCGCCAGGCCCCCTAGTCAATATGTTTGATGCCTTAGGACTCCTGTTCATATTTATTATTAAGATATAATTATAATTTTTATTGATAATTACTATTAAATTTGTCAAACAGTTGTGTTCATGAGCACATGAACATGAAAAAACATGAAAAAAATTTCAGATCAGAATTCACTGTAATATACTGAGAAGAAAGTTAATTGAGATAGAATTATTTGCAAATAGAGGCCAGAGAGATAGAACAGTGGTAGGGTGTTGCCTTGCAGAAAACTGATCCAGGGTGAACTGTGATTTGAATCCCGGCATCCCATATGGTCCCTCATGCCTGCCAGGAGCGATTTCTGAGCACAGAGCCAGGAGTAACCCCTGAGCGCTGCAGGGTGTGACCCCCGCCCCACAAAGTAGAATTATATACAAATAAAGAATTATGCATTACTGCTATGTTGCATATTAATTAGGACTAAGCAGTATTTTATGTAAGAGGATTATCTACGTATGTATATATAAAGGAATTGACATTGCATTATCAGAAACATATCAGTGCTCAGAGTAGCAGAAATAAGTGCTGAGTGTTTCCCTTTTTTTTGGCTTTTGGTTTTTGGGTCACACCCGGCAGCACTCAGGAGTTACTCCTGGCTCTGCGCTCAGAAGTCGCTCCTGGCAGTCTCAGGTACCATATGGGATGCCAGGATTCAAACGGGGTTCGTCCTGTATTGGCCATGTGCAAGGCAGACACCATACTGCTGTGATACCACATCGGCTCCAGTGCTGGGTGTTTCACTGAAATTATCTTAGCCTGCAGTTTAGGAAAACTCATTAATCTATGTTTTCTCTATTTTTTGGTGAGAAAGTAGGTTTCTTCCCTGTTCTTTCCCCATTGTCCCTGGGATTCTTGTCTAGAACCTTGTGGTGGGTTTTTAAGTTTGCTTAAAAAGGAATTTTTTTAAGAGCCGGAGAGATAGCATGGAGGTAAGGTGTTTCTCTTGCATGCAGAAGGACAGTGGTTCCAATCCCGGCATCCCATATGGTCCCCTGAGCCTGCCAGCAGCGATTTCTGAGCGTAGAGCCAGGAGTCACCCCTGAGCACTGCCGGGTGTGACCCGAAAACCAAAAAACAAAATTTTTTTTTCCAGTAAGTTCTATGGCTCTCCTTTCTTGCCTTTAAAATCTTTTTAGTTTTGACAGCATTGGACATTTTTAGAGATAATTTTCAGTGTTAGAATGTCTGAACTATTTAGATTCCTTATCATAATAATAAAAATGTCTGACATATCTTTTATTTCTTTCAGTTTTTTAAAAATAACATTTAAGCACCATGATTATAAACATGTTTGTAATTGGGTTTTACTCATAAAAAGGAGAGCTTCCTTCACCCAATGCAACATTCCCACCACCTATGCTCCCTATCTTTATCCTTCCCCGACCCCCTGCCTGTTTTTGAGACAGGCATTCTACTTCTCTCACTTATTAATAATATTGTCTGACCAATCTTGATAAAGGTTTCTTTTATTTAGATCTTTAAATGCCTAAAATTGGTGTAATTGTGCTTTTTACTCTTCAACTCTTAGAACCAGTGAATAGACTGATGAAGTTATCAGAATGATTTTGTTATTTCTTTGTTGCCCCAAACAAAACAAAATCTTTTTCCTTTTATTTATAGTTATAAGGTACAATTGATTACTAAACAAATAAAAAAGGATCAGTTTTCCTCCATGGACAGCACAGTATATGACCACAGAGAAGGGCCTAAGGAGTATTTAGGAAGTATCTAGACAGGGACCATTGAACAAATTTCTGCTTATTAATATCCAAGAGATTCATACTTATGTCATACTTTTTGGTCTTCCTTTCCAGGTTAGTATGTGTTCATTTTAAACTATTACTTTATTAAACATTATCTTCAGTCTTCTCCATTCTGATGACTTCCCAGAGATTGATCACTGTTGAGAAGATCATTTAAGTTTGGTGTCCATAATTACATGTGGATGAGTGACTAGGAATACCCTTTTTTGTTTGTTTGTTTGTTTTTGGGCCACACTCAGTGACGCTCAGGGATTACTCCTGACTATGCGCTCAGAAGTTGCTCCTGGCTTGGGGGACCATATGGGAAACCGGGTGATCGAACCTCGGTCTGTCCTAGGCTAGCGCAGGCTAGGCAGGCACCTTACCTCCAGCGCCACCACCCGGCCCCGGAATACCCATTTTTAGTAGCCATAATTTTAGATAAAACATGCTGACACTCTATATTTTCAGGTCATATCCAATGATTCTCAGGATTTTCTCCTAGCTCTACAGTTGGGAATTATTCCTCTTTGTGCGCTAGAGATCATGTGGAATGCCAGGGATTGAATGCAGCTTGGCTTCATGCAAAGCAAAAACCTTGTCCACTGTACTGTTGTTCCAGCTCCCATTGAGGTCTTTTGTTTTTAGTTTTTTTTTTTTAACTTCTAAATACTTTTTAGTCATTATTTTCTTATTTTAAAATTTAGTTTTACTACTACTAGGTGGGTATTTGTAAAGCTGATGATACTGTACTTTTCTGAAATACTTTCTTAAGGAGGATACACTATAAGGTAGTACTTATTACAGTGAAAGTAATATTCATGACAGACATGAACTTTGAACATTAAATTAGTAAGGAGAAGGGCAGAGAGAACTGCCCATCTGAGTTCTATTCCCAACATCCCTTATGGTTCACTGAGCACCACCAGGAGTAATTCATGAGTGCAAAGCTAGGAGTAACTCCTGAGCATTGCTGGGTGTGGCCTCCCCAATCCATTCCCCCAAATTGTTATGTATCACTTGTTTACCATAGTGCATCCAAAGTTTTGCCAAGTATGTAAACAAACATAAGTTTAGTTTGAAATTTTTCATGTTCTCATGATAAAGTATGATTAATAATAATTGTTTAAAACTGTTGGGGGTACGTTTAGCCTCATATATTTAAAATGAAGTAAATATTACTTTATAAAGTGTTACTTCTTTCGTAGGTATTGTTGGTGAAGCAGATGAAAATGGAGAAGATTACTATCTTTGGACCTACAAAAAACTTGAAATAGGTTTTAATGCAAATCGAATTGTTGATGTTAACCTAACTAGTGAAGGAAAGGTTAAACTGGTTCCCAATACAAAAATTCAAATGTCATATTCAGTAAGTATTGTAAAATATGTATAGGACCGAGTGCCTATAACCTAATGTCAATAATTGTGATTTAGAATTGTAGTTGTGTGTTGCAGATGTGGGAGGTGGTTCCTGGGTTCTTATACTTGGATATAGAATGGAATTTTTGAGGAGTGCAGGTGATGACTTGCGACTGCCTAAGAGCAAATGGTAAAGTGTGAGGGGATTGCTTAGGTACCAGCAGACACAATATACTCTCTGCTCACTGTTCTTGTGTTTCCCCAAAAAGGATTTTATGGAGATCACAAAGTAATTAAAACAAGTATTTATTTAAAGAGAAGGAGGCAAGTGAAGGAAAATAACACCCAGCTTCTGAAATCAAAGTAAGAAAAAGAGAAAATAGAAAGGACGTTCCTGTGAGCATAGTTCTGGAGTGGGGATGCAAAGGGGGAACACCAAAACTGTTTTTGTTTCTCCTCTTTGATGGTTTCAAACTTCTACCTTTCCTATTACTTCCCATGCTCTATCCCAAGTGAGTGACTTACCTAAGGTCTGAAGTCCTGACCATATTTGAATATTTTCATGGTAGCAGTAAACTGTCAGAGTACCAGTAGGCATGATTTATATATGTTTAAGTATTTGGTGATTATAATTATGAACCATTAGTCATGAAGAAGTCATCTAGGTCTGACCTGGACTTCCTTTTCCCTGCTAATTATGGAAAGGGGAGAGACCTTGTGAGATGTCAAAACTGGTGATGTTTTTCACTATCTTGAATTAGGACTGATGCTGTGTTTGAAACCTTGCTGCCAGGCAGTATAGTTGCTTTGCTTATTACCCTTCTAGAAAAGATAGGCTTTGGATTGGATTTCTTTTCCTTCTATTATTCTCACCTCACTGAAACTCATGACCTGACACACTCATGATTCAACAACAGTCATTATCCTAAATGTACCATTTTCTCTTTACTTTGCAAATGCTTTGCTGAATATGTAACGTTTTGTAGCCTTGTAGAAATTTAGAATGTGTAGTTAAGGGGCGGGAGAGATAGCACAGCGGTAAGGCGTTTGCCTTGCATGCAGGAGGACGGTGGTTCAAATCCTGGCATCTCATGTGGTCCCCCAAGCCTGCCAGGTGTGATCCCTCCTCTCCCAAGAAAAGAATGTGTAGTTAAATGGAAACAATAGATATCACTAATTGTTTAAGGGCTGGAATGTGGTTCAATGGTAGTGCACATATCTCAAATGTGTAAGACCCGGGGTTTGGTCCTCAGTAACTTAAGAGAAACAAACAAGTATATTTCTATGACATAAATGATCTAATAACAAGAATTTAATTCAGATCTGTAGTATTAAGTGACACTTAAGCATTTCTAGGACCAACCATTTATTTCTGCAAATTCAGCCTTTATAAATGGTAGTTAGCTAAGTGTCCTATATTCTTACTGTTATAATTTAACTTATTTCTCCTTCTCCTTCCCCTTCTCTTGACTGGGGAGGTATAAAGTTGTAAGTTTCATAAAATTCAGCGCAAAGTTGGTTATCTGACATACATGTTTTAACTTCTTAAGTTAGCAATGATGATGACTTTTTACCATTTTTCTAGTTTGTTTAAGTGTGTGGATCATTTCAAATTTTGCTATTTTATTATCAAATTTTTTGCTTATTAGCCTTGACTCGGAATCTTTTTTTCAGGTAAAATGGAAAAAGTCAGATGTAAAATTTGAAGATCGATTTGACAAGTATCTCGATCCTTCCTTTTTTCAACACAGGGTAGGTAAATTTTATATTTTACACTGCTTATACTATAACTGGATTTAAAAGATAAAACTAAAGGTGATTTCAATTGTGTGTTCAGAGTCATAGGATGATACTTTTATAGTATTAATCAAAAACCTATTTATCACGTCTGTAATTTAAAGTAGTGGCTTGGGGGCCGGGCGATGGCGCTGGAGGTTAGGTGCCTGCCTTTCCTGCGCTAGCCTAGGACGGACCTCGTTTCGATCTTCTGGTTCCCATACGGCCCCCCAGGCCAGGAGCGATTTCTGAGCGCATAGCCAGGAGTAACCCCTGAACGTTGCTGGGTGTGGCCCAAAACCCAAAAATAAATAAATAAAGTAGTGGCTTTTTTCCCTTTCCTATTTAAACACTGCTTACAAAGTTATTAATGATTAAGTTTCAGTCTTATAGTGTACACCATATGAACATTCTCACAAAACATGAACATTTTTTGCCACCAGTGCCCCCAATTTCTTTCCCATCCTCCCTTTGGTGCCTGAATTTGACATTTTATTTCTCTCTGTCTCTCCCTCTCTTCTTCCCCTTCCCCGTTTTTGTTTTACACACCGTGGATTGCACTATTGTTAATGAAAAGGTATGGTGCATATCACTTAATCTCCGTTCAAGATCCAGTTATTGTCCAGTGTAATCATGTAGTAGTAATCCCTTCTCTATTCTAACTGCAGTGCTGTGCTATTTGTGGCAGTTCCCTACCATGGACTAGTCCTTCTGGCCTTTATCTCTATTGTCTCTGGACATTGTTACTTAAATAGTGGCTTTTAAAAGAAGTTAATGCTGTGAATCAACTGCATACCAGTGCTAGTTCACAGAAATTTCATCCACTCTGTTAAAGTTGTCACTTATCTGACACTGATTTTTCAGCCAGTGCTGAAACACAGTTTTCAGCTGAAAAACTGCTGCTTCACAGGTTTCAGAAGGCTGAAAATCATTGGATTAAAAGCATATACAAGGAAGAAGAATACAGAATATAGAACATAGTCCAAAAAATAATTTTAATTTTTAGGTTTTTTTTTTTTAATCATACCTAGTAATGCTCAGAGATTACTCCAGATCTGCATTCAGGAATTAACTCCTGGTAGGCTCGTGAACCAAATGGGATGCCAGTGATCAAGCTCAGTTTGACCTTGTGCAGGGCAAACAGTACCCACTGTGCTATTGCTTTGGTCCAAAGAATCACTTTTATTATTAAGCAGTCTATTATTGAGTAATGTGACTTATTTTATAGTCAAATAGGTTTCATAATATTGAAACACAATTAGACATACATGATGCATATAGACAGACAGTGCTGACTATAATCAGTTACCCTATAGGGCCACCTGCCCATTGTTGTTGTCATTATTAAATTAATATTACATTAATATAATAATAACTATTATTTTTTTGGGGGAAAGGGGTCAGAGAGTACAGCAGATACTTGTTTTACATATGGCCAACCTGGATTCTATCCTTGGCATCCTGTATACAGTAATTTCTCAGTGAAAATCCAGAAATAACCCAGAATATCTCTGGGTGTGACCTAAAAATCAGCAACAACAACAACAACAAAATGGTTCAGGGCCATAGCACAGCAGGTAGGACATTTGCCTCAACACATAGCCCCCCCAGTCCCCCGGCTTCGTTTTTTGGCATAGTATATGGTCTCCTGTATACCTCTAGGAGTGACTTCTGAGTGCAGAGCCAGGTATAAACATTAAACACCACTAGGTGTGACCATAAACAAATGAGAATTTTGGAGAACAGATGTTTGTATCTATCCTCTAGGATGGTATTAACGAATAGAATGAAATCAGCAGTTTTTTTTTATTAAGTGGAAATCCTTCTTTATAGAATTGAATATTATGAAAAGAAAGAAAGCATCTGCTATGACCCACCAATAGATGTAAGCTTTATATCAGACCCTATGTCCAGTGGTGGTGTTGCTGATTTTATACAGGGAATGTGTGGTTTTATATTGTAAAAAATTAGATTTTTGTTGGGCTAGAGCAGTGGCGTGTGCAAGCAGTAGGGCATTTGCCTTGCACTTGCTAACCCATGACAGACCGTGGTTTGATCCCATGGTGTCCCGTATGGTCCCCAAGCCAGGAGCGATTTCGAGTGCATAGCCAGGAGTAACCCCTGAGCGTCACCAAGTGTGGCCCACCCCTCCAATATATAACCCCCCATATTAGATTTTGTCATGCTTCTTCTCGTTAGAGATAGAGATAGAAATAAGGATAGAGTAGGACATAAGGAGATTTATCTTCCTGAAATTTTTTCCTGATTTGCCATTCTTTTGTGGATATTTGTTGTTCTTGGTTTGGGGGATGGGGTATGTTAGGCCACGCTCAGTAGTGTTTAGGACTTATATTCAGGAATCACTCCTGGCAGTGCTCAGGGAACCATACATATTGAGGGCCAGGGATCCAAGTGTGGTTGGCTTCATGTAAGAATAACACCTTAGGGGCCCGGGAGATAGCATGGAGGTAAGGCGTTTGCCTTTCATGCAAAAAGGTCATC
>PVKC010024086.1:0-16988 GCA_004027635.1 Crocidura indochinensis | reverse complement strand
TGATGCTGCAGAGAAGACGATATTTTGTGGGAACCTGCAGATCACTGGAAAGAACTTGGACTTTAGCTGAGTCAACTAGAGAACCATCATTGAAAGTTCTGAGTAGGAGAGTGATGTGACCAGTTTCTATAGCAGATGAAATGAAGCAGAATAGGAGTTAGTCAGATTGTGTATTTAAATTTTATTTTTTCTTGATTGATATTCTTTGATTAACATTACTGTTAGCTATGGTTTTTCAGCACATAATTCCATCATCACACCCCATATTGAGTACTTTTAAGGTCTATTATTCATTTATCCATGAACAATGCCAAGCACATTGTATTTAAAAAGAATATCTTGAAGCAGTGGAATAAAGGTATCAAATGATGTAAAACTCTTGACCTTGAATTTTCAAACTGACAATGCCAAGTAAGAGGAGTGTGTGTGTGTGTGTCTGTGTGTGTGTCTGTGTGTATGTGTGTCTGTGTGTGTGTCTGTGTGTGTGTGTCTGTGTGTATGTGTGTCTGTGTGTGTTTGTGTGTGGAAGATAAAGCAGATTGGATATAACATAAGAATGTTGGTGGAGGTCTTGGGCATTTCGTTGGTAGAGAGGTTAGGGAGCTGTGTACATCAGTACCATAAACACTAAAAACTATTGTAAATGTGACCCAAACTATACTAGTTAAAATTAAAAAAAAATTTTCTAAGAGTAGTGGTTTGGGAGTGGGTTAGGGGTGCTGACTAGTGGTGAGTATAGAATTGAAACTTCATAATCCCGAAACTCAATTTCTAATAATATTGTGAATTACCACTGTGTCTTAGTAAAAATCATTAAGAAAAAGGTATGTTGAAGAATAAATGACCTTCATTTCCATGCCTATCAAGGAAGAGGATTGTGTATGATAAATATTCCAATGATTCAATAGTTTAAGAAAATAAATATTTCTCCATCTTAAGATTATTTAATTTCAAACCCCAACGTCAGTCTACACACATCATTATTTTGAAAAATTCACTTCTACATATCCCACTATCACCAGAAAACCATATACATTAGGTTATTTGTTGGGTGATTTTGTGAGACTAGAACCATGGCTTTTAACCATTTTGGATAGTTATAAATGATTCCTTTTGACATAGAAGTTTCTCCTTTTTGGGACCGGGCGGTGGTGATGGAAGTAAGGTGCCTGCCTTGCCTGCGCTAGCCTAGGACGGACCGCGGTTCAATCCCCTGGTTTCCCATATGGTCCCCCAAGCCAGGAGCGACTTCTGAGCACATAGCCAGGAGTAACCCCTGAGTGTCACTGGGTGTGGCCCAAAAACCAAAAAAAAGGGAAGTTTCTCCTTTTCACCAAGTTCCAACCACTTACAGATATCTCCGGAGGTTCTATTTGTGAACAGGAGTGATTTATAGCAGCAGCACTGCCACATTTAACCACCAGCACCACCACCACAACAAAAAATAAACCCCAGCAAATTAGTACCCAGATGTTTTTCCAGTAATTCCTTTGAAAAAAAAAGGGCTTTGACTTGGGGCCAACATGTGGGAGGTAAGATGTTTTCTTGTTTCCATCTGACTTCATTGGGTGTCAATCTCAGGGATGACACCCAGCTTGGCTTGAAGTAAGTATTGGAATAATGAAAATAATTATGAAAATAATTACATACACAGAAACTGAGAAACAGAGACTTTGGTAATGAGCACTGTAAAAGTAGTCTCTTTATACTTTTTCTTTCCAACTTTTTTTTTTGTGAGGTCACATCCAACAGTGCTCAGGGCTTACTCCTGGATCTATGCTCAGAAATTGCCCCTGGAAGGCTCAAGGACCATATGGGATATCGGGAATTAAACCACCCTAGGTCAGCCACGTGCAAGACAAATGCCCTACCTCTGTGCTATCTCTCAGGCCCCTGTCTCTTCATTCTTGATAGGGTTTTGGATTGTTTTGGTTGATCTTTGTGAGTTTTTTATATATCTTCAATATTCACCCTTAAACATGTATTGAGTGGAAATATTTTCATTCATTCAGTTGGCTTTATTTCAATTTCTGTTCTTTTTATCTTCTAGTTCATAACTTACAAATATTAATGCAACACATTTTGTGTGTTGACTTTGCTTCACTGCTTTGTTGGGGTTCTTTTGGTCATTTTAAAGTAGATTGTTTAGTGTCTGCTACATATATTGTCATATAATCTTCAAATACGATAATTTGATTTATTTATAATTTGGATCCCTTTTATTTCTTTTACTTGCCTGATTATTACTTCCCGTAACAATGTACTATGCATTATGTAGAATAAAAGTTTCGACAGTGGACATCCTCATGTCTACTGATATTCCTTTTTGTTGATATGTCTTGTGAAAGTAGAATATTGAAGTCTTTCATTACCATTGTGTTTCTTTAGGTTTATGAACAGAATCTTTATGAACTTAGCAAATTATTTGGTTTATATATGTTGACAAGAATTAGTATTTCTTCATCTGTTGTTTACTTAACCAATAAGTAATGTCTATCCCCTATCTAATTATTTTTTTTAGATAGAATGCTATTTAATCTGATATAAGTACAGCTCTTTTTTTTGAGGGGGTTACCATTGGTTTGCATGATTGTAAATTTAGGCATATTTTCTGTAAACAGAAAATAGATGTATTTTTTCACCCTTATCTATACAGCTACTCTATGCTATTTGTGTTTGTTTTGTTTTGAGGACACACAGAGTGGTACTCAGGGTACTCTTGGCATTGTACTCAGGGATCTCTCCTGGCAGTGCTTGGGGAAAAGATGGGGTGCTGTGGTCAAACCCGAGTTGGCCACCTGCAAGGTGATTGCACATTACCTGCTTTATTTTTGCTTTGGTCCCTATTCTGTGCCTCTTTATAGGAACACTTAGTTTATGAAGATTCAGAGACATTATTCGTGTAAAGGGGTATATTGCCATTTTTCTGTGTGGAGTTTAACTTTTTTACAATTGGGCATTTGCTTTTTATAGGCATAATTTCAGTAATTCTTGAAGGGTTGGTTTAATTATTGCAAGTGTAAATGTAGTCAGCTCTGAGAATATTGTACATCCCTCTCTCAAATCTACATGGCAGGGTTATAGACACTAGGTTAAAAGCTATTTTCATTCGGTACCTCCACTGCTTATTTGCTTGAATGTTTTCATGTGGAAGATCTTTCATGATTATTTTATTTCCCTTATTTTGAGAATTTTTTCTCTCATCCTTTAAGTATTCTTTCTCTCCTGACCACCACAATGTTCTTTCCATTTTTATTATAATGTGTCTTGATAATGTTCTCTTTGAAACTATTTTACATGGTACTCTTTGATCCTCTTAAAAGTATACAGAATATTCCCTCATAGTCAGGGAAGTTCTGAGCTATTAACATCTCTATCAGTATTTTCTTCCTCTTTTCTTTTTTTTTCTGGTATTCATATAATTTGTAGACTTTCCTCTTGTTGTTATTCCTTAAATTTCTGACATTCTCTTCTATTCTTTTATTTCTCTTTTCTTTTGCCATTCATTACTGGTGATGGATTAATTATTTTTTCAACTTAATGCTTTTATTATCACACCATGATTTGCCAAGTTAGTCATAATTCAGTTAATGGTTTCAGGTAGTATTTATCATCACTGTGACCCTCCCTTCACCAGTGTCCCTGATTTCCCACCTATGACCTTAGCCACACAGTCACAAAATAACTTAATATTCCTTATTACAACAGAAAGGGCAAATAGAATTATCAAAATTTAGAACAATAAAGGTCAATTTGAAATAATTGTTATATCTCTCCATCGTGTAATTAAAGTCATTATTTAAGGATTTATTGCATGTGAATTGTGTAAATTGAGATTTCTTGTTACTGTTTAATTTCATGATAGTTTCTATATAACTTTCCCATCTGATATGTTATGGTACTACTTAGCCAGAACTACTACAAAATTTTGAAGTGTTGCATGCTAGTAGCCACACAGTCCTGAATCTATAGATCTAGTGGCTTGACAGTTTGATAAGGTTAATTTGTGGATCTGCGCCATTTCTAGTGAAGGGTATCTGGAGTGGGTATGGACTGCTGTGGCTTCAGGAAGAAAGGGCATCTGCCCTCACTTCTGAGGAGGCCTCAGAGTGTTCAGACTACCTGAGAAGCAGGTGATCATCATTTTTTTTTTCTTTTGGAGTTTAATAAAAAGAACTGGGCCATTTTTTTCTGCTGAGATGCTTGTATTTTATCCTTAATTTCATTGATGGAGCTCTTTTCACTTAGAGTTTTATTGTTGTGGCTTGAAATTAGCTGTTGCTTTAGCTTTTTCAAATCAATTTGTATGGATTCTTTCATAGTCTGAATTAAATTCTTCCTTAAGTTGAGTAAATTTATGTTTCAGAAATTGTTTAATTTCTATTATCATTACTTAGAGCATGGATTTGAGATCCTCCTCACTCAAGCTCAAGACTTTTTTATGAACAAGCAGACTTGCCTGGACTGCTGTACTACTGTCCAGTATAACTGAATTCATATTTTCCATTGCTTTTAGTGTTTTTTGAGTGCCCACAGTGGAGCTTTCTATTTTTGATTTTCTGAATACTGCCCTGACTTTTTACTTTACATTAACAGATTACTGCTTATGCCTTTATTGTTCTGATTGTTTTTCTTACCATATAATGATATTTTAGCAGGACAGTCACATTTAGATTTACTTCCTTGCCTTCTAGTCAAAGCTTTTATTCTGGTACTGAATCAAGAACCTGTACCTACCCATCATTTCTGTGGCTGGGATTAAGATGTCCCTAAGACTGGGCATAGGGATCAGTTAGCACACCTGACTTAGAAGAATTTAATTTTTGTTGGTTTAAGTCTGCAATTGTGCAGCAGGCTAGTTCAGGTGTGGTGCAGGCAAAGTTCTAGGTGTCAGTTTGGTCATTGAAGTCTGAGTTATTTCTTATTATATATATTCATATATATATATATGTCCATATATGCATGTATTAGTTTCCTACATCATAACATGTTCAAATGGTAAATTAAGGACAAAGGAAATGAGGAAACAATTTCTTGATATATAATAAAAAGAATGATATATAGAAAAACATATCTATTTAATTATTGAGCAAATACTTTATTGTACCATTACTGTCAGGCACATAGTAGATTTAGTACTTGAACTACATTATTGAGCAAAAGCAATTACAGTCCTTGTCCTCAAAGTATTCTGGACCATTAATACATGACAGCTTGTGATCATGTAATCTAGAGACCAACAACCTTGTTGACCTATAAAGCAGTGTCTGAAAGCATCGTCAGATAACAGTCCAATTTAAGAAATGATGTTTAAGTATCCAAGAATAGTTTATGAATTATGAATTTTAAGAAGGACAATAAGTTGAAAAGCTTCCTGTGCAAGTAGCTTAGGAGTTCTGTGAACTTTCACATCTTTTCCTTGAGTTGGATAACTGTCATTTTATAGGCTATATGTTCCAGAACCAACTGGTGGCATTCTAAATTCCTCGCTGTATATGAATTTACACTATTTTTCCTTTTATTTCTTTTATACTGGTTTTTGTCTTCCAGTTCTGTTCCTTGATAGAAAATGATAACACACTATATTTTTTAAAGTATCAGTTAGAAAGTGAAAAAGAAGCAAAAGGAACTCGTATCTAACTGTGTGGGTGGCATACATTTGATCAATACAGAGACTGAAAATGAGCACAAAGTTTTGTTGAGGACTTTCTGAAGAAAACTAGGATCAGGAGGAATTTTTTTAATCCATAGTATTTCATCCCTCTCCCATTTTCTCCTTTTCACTTCCCCTAAAAGGCAATGGATTATCTTTCTACTTTTCCAAATTGCGGGAAAATCAGACATTAAGCATATTGCCTATAAGGAATTATTCAATTATAACATAAAAATAGGTGTCAATATAGGTGTGGAAGAAGTTATTCTTCACAGTATATTACAGGATTTGAAATACGTAATTCTTCCAGGTGATGGAAGTAGTTTATGGAGGAAAGAGGAGATATGTATCTAGTTTAGTTCCCAATCAGTGTTGAAATGCCCAATTTTAAAATGCTGTCCAAAATAAGTCATGTGTGTGTGTATTGGTTTTTGGATCACACCTGGCAGCACTCTGGGGTTCCTCCTGGCTCTACACTCAGAAATCGCTCCTGGCAGGCTTGAATGGCCATATGGGATGCCGGGATTCGAATCACCATCCTTCTGCATGCAAGGAAAGCTTTGCCTTACCTCTATGCTAACTCTCCAGTTCCAAGTCCTATATTTTTGATTAAGGTGAGATAGATTGGGATGTGAAGGGGGTAAAAGCACAGACTTTAGAGGAAAAAAAAACACAACTTACTCAACTTCAAACTCTAATGCTTACTTGCTGTGCCACCCTGACTAAATCACAGAGCCTCTCTGCATCTCAATTCTACTCATTTGCAGAATAAAAAGTAGAAGAATGATAGACCCAAACATACAGCACATTCACAAGTGTTCAGTGTCAGAATTTGTCTGATGTGCCTGCTAATATCAGATACTTACATAGAGCTAAGGGAATATTAGTAGAGGGTAGAGGTGAGTGTTGTGTGCTGGAGGTGTGGTGTGACATTGACATGTATATTTCTTGTCTGGAGATAGAATGAATACATAGGGGTCTTCCATTTGATCTATTTCAAGACAGGGAATAAACTTCTGAGGCCTGGGGCCCACTTGTTTGGCCCACTTGGCGAACCTGGATAGAACTTCAAATAATGGCCTGAGGATGTGATGCCACACATGCCCTGTGATTCTGGGGATACCCTGACCACCCCCAAGGCATTTGGGACCTCTAAGGAAGAATCTGGTGATGTTTGGGAGCCATCATGTAGAGTCATGAATCAAAGGTGAATATCCTAGCTCTCCTTTTTTATGCTCTCCAAACTCCCCAAAAAGGATGTCATCCTGCTTAGAAAGCCCAGGGACCACTTCTGGAGTCTGAAAATTTAATGCTGGAGTTAATAATATGATGGTGAGTTCTAGAGGTCTGCTTAGTGTCAGGAAATAAATGTGTATCCTTGAATATTTTAGGTATATATCTTTGTTAATCAACTTATCTGTTCACCCTTCCCCATATTTTTTTGTTTGTTTTGTTTTGTTTTGTATTGGGGGTCAGACTCAGCAGTGCTCAAGACTTAGTCCTAGCTCTGCACTCAGGTATCACTCCAATTGGATTTATGGAATTATATGTAGTGTGGGGAATCAAATATGGACCATTTTCATGCAAGGCTAGTGCTCTACCCACTGTATTTTCTATCACTGAAGTCTCACACATCTTGTCTTAACAGTCTGACCTTGTCTTAACATTCACCTGACTCTGCTGGGAACTAGTTAGTTGACCTTACCTGTGTTTGAGGAGAGCTACAAAATGTCTCAGGGTAGCAATTGCCTCTTAGCATTAATATTATCATCTGGAATGCGTGCCTAATATTTTCAAACAACACTAGTTAGTTTTGCCACAATGCTCAACATATGGCAGTTGTTTTTAGATGATTTGTTATTAAACACACAGTCAAGTTAGCTATGGCTTTGTTGACTAAAAATCAGCTTCAGAATGCTGAAAGATAAGGAAGAAAGAATAGTTAATTCCCAAATTAAAAAAAAAAACAAGATGAATCAACTAGGCTATATGGTTCAATTGCACTTTATACTATGTTTGGTTGCATTTAAAACCAAAAAGTATAGTGTCTTTATTAATCCATCAAACAAACATTTATTAGATGGAAGGTTCTGGGTTAGGCCACCTTGGGTGTGGAATGGGAAGGGGGTACAAAGATGAGTAAGACCTTCAAAAGGTCTGGTAGCTGAGGAAAGCAA
Source organism: Crocidura indochinensis (assembly GCA_004027635.1). Taxonomy (NCBI): domain Eukaryota; kingdom Metazoa; phylum Chordata; class Mammalia; order Eulipotyphla; family Soricidae; genus Crocidura; species Crocidura indochinensis. Next base: position 9,158 of record PVKC010024086.1, on the reverse strand, counting down.
TGCACATCCTCAAAGAACCACATCAACAGGCAGGATGGGCAGGGCCCTGAGAAGTGCAAAGTGCTAAGGGACTTGAGAAAGGGTGGGATGATTTTTGTTCAGCATGATTCAGTTTGCATGAGAACATTCCACACACTCAGAGTGTGAGTCTGTTCTTGACCATTTATTATCTCTTGTCACCATCACTATTGACCCCATAAAATTCCCAAATACATTCTCTGATTAGCTTGTCGGCTCTATTTCTGCTAGCCAAATCCTAGGGTCTTCAATGCTCTAAAGTTTTGATTTGTTACTCCTTCATGGAAAAATGTGTTTCCAGACTTCAGTGCCTGTAGCTCATGGCAGCTCTCATGAGCTCTTTTTCAATGGGTTGCCCCTCCTAGAGATGGCCTGGCAATCTGGATGCTACCCAATATCTTCAAATCCTTTCTCTATTAGTGTTGGAGGGAAGGAACATTTTACAAATAAAGTTATATTTGCACTAGACTTGGAAAATTGCATAGAGATTCTTAAGCCTTGACAAGACTTTAATTTTTGCACCACTTGATTCAATAAAAAAAATGAACTCTGTTGCTAATTTCTCAATTAATTTTTACAGGACTTTTTGGGGCCATGTTTGGAGGTTCTATAGTGTTCTCTTGGCTCTACGTTCAGGGACCACTCCTGGGGATTAAATCCAGGTTGGTCATATGGAAGACAAGCACATTGCCTACTGACCCCTACTTTCTCAATTTCTCTAGCCTATACTTTCTCAATTTAACTGCAATGTTTTGGGATGAAGCATGCTTGGTTCCTTGAACTTGAAAATTATGGTCAGGAATGAGAAAAGAATCTCTCTCAGTTATTTAAAAAATATTCTTAAATGCTCTGTATTTGAAAGGCTCTGAAATCTATATTCAAACGTAGGAAAGTGAATGAGTAGCCAGAGAAATAGTATAGTGGTAAGCTCTTTGCCAGGATGACCCTGATTTAATCTCTGTCGCCATATATTGTCAGGGTGTATGTTAAACACTGCTAGCAGTGATTCCTGAGCACAGAGCTAGTGCTCTTTGAGCACTACAAGATGTGGCACACTTCTCCCTCTCCCTCTCCCAAATAAATCTAAATGAAAAAGAAAACCATTCACCAGAAAGGAAATGTAATATGTCTGAGGACATCTGAGCTCCTCTGCTTTCTCTCATGAGTGAAATGGCCACTTGTCACTAGCTGAAGCCTAAGAAAACCTACTAGGATCATAGAAGTAGTACAGAGGTTAAGGCACATTACTTGCCTGTTTACAACCCTTATCAATTACTGGCACTACATATGGTTTTTTGAAAATTAGCAAGAGTAGTCCCTGAACAGAGATCCAGGAGTAAGCCCTGAGCACAACCAGGTATGACCCCAAACAAGGAAGGAAGTAAGAAGGAAAGGAAGAACGGGAGGGAGGGATGGAGGAAGGAAGGAAAGAAAGGAAATAGGGAGGGAAGGAGGGAGGAAGGGATGAGAGGGAGGAAGGAAGAAAGGAAGGAGACAAGGATGAAAGGAGGGAGGTAGGAAGAGAGAAAGGAAGGAAGGGAGGGAGGAAGGAAGGAAGGAATGATGGAAGGGAGGAAGGAAGAGAGAAAGGAAGGGAGGGAGGGAGGAAGGAAGGAATGATGGAAGGGAGGAAGGAAGGATAGATGGATGTTATAGATGGGTGGGTGGAAGGAAGGAAGAAAGGAATAAAGAAGTGAGAGTAGAAGGGAGGGATGATGGGAGGGAGGAAGATGGGAAGTAAGGAAAATAATAGGATGAACTAAAGAAGTTAAATATTAAAAATAGATATCAGTCATTCCCATAATACCTGAAGCCTTGGTCAACCTTGGAAGAAACAGGCAACAAGGTGAGTGAGTGTGGAAAGGAGAAGAGGAAGGAAAAGAGGACATGAGAGAAGTTGCTGAGGAGCAGCCAATTCTTGATTCTTCACAGGTGCCAGTAGAGGTGAAATGAGGAGACTAGACAGCAATCCTCCCTCATGGGACTTGCATTTGATGGGGGTGAAGAGATGGTAGACTATGAGGTACTGGGATTCAGACAGGAATGGATAAGGATGGGGCATGGTGGGTGGTCAGGGTAGGATTACTAATGGTATTTGAAGTTCTAGAGGAGGAGCATTTGTGTGGGGAAAGAGCAGGGCAAAGGAGTAAGAGGAGTTGTCAGGTGTGTTGTGACTCTGGCCAGGAGACTAGAATGACTTTAGCTGCTCTGGAGAGGAACAGGAAATAAGAGGAGATGAAATCAGGTAGGCAGGAATCCTTAGGAATGGAAATGGAGACTGGCAGGTGAGGAAAGTGGGGCAATAGGAAGGGGCCAGCCCTGGCATCAATGAATGAGGACCCCAACACCTGGCTGTAGGGACCACAGAGAATGTAGCATTTCCCTGTGAGCTTTTTCTCTTATCCAACATTTTAAAATAAAGTGGGGGAGAGTTGGGAGAGGGGAGACAGTGGACAGAGGCTTTCCATAACATGTGGGTTATAGTTTCCTCCACCCAGTTCCTCATATAAAGGCTCTTGGGGAAGCCTGAGAGCAAATATAATGGAGTGTTCCTACCTAGACCTTGAGCCTGAAACTGTGACTGACCACAGGGTCTTATTTTGGGGACTGATAGTTTCAGGGTCCTTTATTAAATGGCTCCTGGTTGCCCATTACAGATGATGATGGTGGGGATACCAACAATGAACAAGAGTGAGTGAGAAGTTTTGACCTTCCTGGCAGCAATTAATCTCAATCTTCTCCTCTGTACAGTGTTGCCAAACAGGCAACATATAGGTCAATTAATGCTCTCAAACCCATCCAAATAGGACTTAGTGAGAAGAAGGATCATGCATAGAATTTCTCAGAGGAAAGGATATTTAGACCGAGAAAGGCAGAAAAGTAGCCAGGCAAAGAAGAAGGGGAGAACAGAACAATTGTTTCTCTTCTTTTCTAACAATAGACCACCTTCCAGAAACCTTGTTTTCTTCTTTAGTGCCTCCTTCACTTTGCATTACTGGCTAGTCCCATATCTTGTGCTGGAGTCCCATATTGATATAATATATATACACCTTGGAATTTCCTGGAGGCCCACCGGTGGCTATATGATTTTGGGTCAAGAATTGCTGGAATAGGTAACAGCACACACACAGGCTCAATGGCAGCAAGAGACTGTAAATGCCTTAATGCCTGGGAAGCAAAGAGTTTGGGGAAAAGGACAGGAGTCTAAAGGGGGTGGGGGGCCAAAATTAATGAGAGGCAAGATCTTCTAACATGTGGGGATTGGGGCTTTTAGTTTGAATGCAGTAGGCAAAGATGAAAACTTTCAACAAGGGCAATCTTCTCAGATTGGCATTCAGCCAATCTGCTGCATGTGAGGGGAGGCCTAGGGGGTGCTAGAGTTGTTTCATGACCAGGAAGGACCCTGCAGGATCCAGTTGATCAAATTGCAGCAGTGGGAATTGAGTTCAATAAGAGGGTCAAGCTATTTATTTAAAATGTTTGCTTTTATTTTTGTGCCACATCCTACAATACTCAGAGGTTACTTTTGACTCCACTCTAAGAAATTATTCCTGATGGTGTTCAGGGGATCCAATGGGATGCTGGAGATCAAATCTGGGTCAGGTTCATGCAAGGAACTTCCCTATCCTTGGTACTATATCACTCTAATCCCCAAATCACCCTCATCTGTTTATCTGTATAAATCCTCAGTAGCATCTCCCCTTTGACTTTTTTTGACAGTATCCATTTCTGACCTTCCCCATTAAGCTAGCCCCACTTAATATAAAACCAGGGGCATTGGGCCAGTGTGATTTAGGACCCTGATCCTATCTCCTCCTGTCTAGGGGTCTGACAATTCTGACCAAGTCCTTATCTCCTTAGAGAGGTGCAAAAATCACTCTTGAGAGTATTAAGTGAAATGACAAGGACTAAGGGTTGCTCTCAGGGCCTATTTGGGGAGGCAGTTTAACAAACACCAGTTTCAGACTTTTCAAATGAGTCAGCTTTTAATGAAAATGAATCTCTTGAAATCAAGTTTCTATTCTACAAAAGCACTGAAGAGAGAATGAAAAATATGATGGTGTGAGATATGGGGAATCCTGACCTTTACTTTGAGTCTTAACAACCCACTGGTACACTGAGAACTGAAAATATGGACACCATTACGGAATATGAGTGAAAGCACTGAACAAATGCAAGGTACAATAGTTAGAGGATTGAAGTGATTTCTTTTCATAAATAAGTAGATGCCCAGATTAGTAAACACACTTTAATTTTTTAGCTCTAAAATATTAATGCCATCTTTCCTAATATCTGTTTTCCCTAGTAAAATATAGAGTTGTAGTATGTGCTTAATAAATCATTACAATTCTTGTTTTGCAGCCACATCCAGTAGTGCTCAGAGCCTACTCTTGACTGTGTTTAAGGATCACTCATAGCAATTACTGGGAGAACCACACACAATGCAGAGCATGGAACCAGGGGCAATTGAGAACAACTAAGACAAGAAGCATAATAAATCAATTTTTGAGACTTTCAATATTTAATTGTACTTTATTTAAACTTATAACATTTTTGGTGGAGAATGTGGGCATCCATCCCACCACCTCTTGCAGTAAACTTATAACTTTTTATTGTCATTTAGGTAACATTTACAATCATGTCAAACTTTATATGGGCATAAAATTCAGAATATTATGAAAATTTATATGGTTTTATTTTTATTATTTTGCTGTACCTTCACTATTACCAGCAATTTTAAATCAAAAATATTGTAAAAATCTTAAATAGGAAATAGTTCCCGAGGCACATACTTATGTTCAACTTGCAAGACCTGCATATTTAAAAATGTTTCTATGTATACCATTCATTTATGCATTCACTCATCAAGTGATGGATTACCTCCTATATTACTGAACTTATCAATCAGTAAGATATTATTTATCAGTGGCAACATTAGGCTCCATGTCTCCATCTATACAAGAGACAATAGAACTTATTTTGTTTTAATTGGTACTTGGGTTACTCTTGGTTCTGTACTCAGAAATTAGTCCTGCTGGTACACAGGGGAGGATATGGGATACCAGGAATTGAACCTAGGTGGTCATATGCAAGGCAAATGTCCTACTTGTTCTGGTCCCTGTGTTAGACTTTTTAACTGGAACCCGTAAAAACCAGAGCACAAAACTTGGATTTTCACCTTCACTAGCCATTTCGTTTGTTCCTATGAAGTGTCAAGGTTTAGTCTTGTGCATCAGAACCTCTTAAATTGAATTGAAATTTAAAAAATATTTACTTATTTTGAATTGGGAAGCAATACTAAAACTTGCAATGTGCTCCCAAGCTCACCACAACTCAGCACCCACATGATACACTGGTTTCTGGTATTAAACATAACTTCTTAAAGCAGGGGCCTTCCCTGTTAGAGCGTTACCAGACCTTTTCTCTTAATGCCTCATGCCCACGAAAAACATGTACTTGTCAAAATCATGATCACACATCATTCTCCAGGCAAACTGTGAAATATGAGTCATGATTCTATTTGTTCTTTAGTTGTAAAAAATGTGAAAGTTTGATCAAGATAGAAACTGAAAACTGAGTGTCACCTATGGGAAACCCTACCACCTTCATATATTTTTTTTCGTCTCATCTCAACAGTATTAACAATGTGCTGCTGTCTGTGAGTTATCTATTATTTGGTGCTCAACAGCCAGAACATTGCATGGTGTGGTTTTTGTGAGTGGGCCTCACAAGAACTTTATTGTTAGCCCTTTGTCACTGAGGCAGGGAGTTTGCACAAGAAACACAATCTCTCCATCCTTCCATTTTCCTGCTTTCACATTCTGGTGGGTACCCTTTCTTTGCCTCAGGTCTATACTGCCCATCAACCTTGTGCTACAGTGGGGAATTTCCCATCAACTCCTACCCAGCCAATGACCCATTCCTTAAAAATCACTCATCTGTGGAATTCAGAAAAATAAAAAAACAGTATGATAATAATACCCAGAGACAATAGAGATGTAGGCTGGAAGGACCAACCTATAATATAAAGCTTACTACAAAAAGCGGTGAGCACAGTTAGAGAAATAACTGTACCAACAACTACCGCAACAATCATAGTGAGAAAGAGAAATAGAATGTCTGTCCTAAAGACAGGCAGGGGGTGGGGGCAGAGAGAATTGGGGAACATGGGTAGCAGGAAAGTTACACTGAAGGTGTAGGTGAAGGATGGTGTATGTTTGATGATTAAAACTCAACTACAAATATTTTTGTAACCACAGTGCTTAAATAAAAAAAAATTATTTAAAAAAAAAACAAAACCCGGGGCCGAGTGGTGATGCTGGAGGTAAGGTGCCTGCCTTGCCTGCGCTAGCCTAGGAACGGACCTCGGTTCGATCCCCCGGTTTCCCATATAGTTCCCCAAGCCAGGAGCGACTTCTGAGCGCATAGCCAGGAGTAACCCCTGATCGTCACTGGGTGTGCCCCCCCAAAAAAAAAACAAACAAAAAACCCCCCAAAACAAAAATAAATAAATAAATAAATAACCCTGGTATTTGAAAGTAGATTCTCACCTCTGCTCTAGTTTGTTACCACTTCTAGGATGAAGTGTTACTGCCAATTATTCTTCAGTAGATGCAGCTTTCAAATGCCACGTTAATAATATTATAGTTTAGGTTCATTGGGAATCCATGAGGAGTGCAAGGGTACCTTAAAGAAGTCTTGTCCTGGGAAGTAGGGTGAGAAATGCAGCCTAGGTGTCAAGGTCTCCTACCCACTGATGACTCCCTTCAGCTGTTCTTACCTGAGTTTACCTCTATTCCCAAAGCCCCAAACTCTTCCCATAAGCAGTTGTGCTGATATTCCTAGCTCAGGGCTTGGGCCTCCAAGGCAGAAAGAAAGGGTCATGATACCAGTGTGACACTGGGTTTCTCTAGTGTGAGCTTTGCAGCACTCTGAGCTTACTCTTAGGGTACTCATCATTCTGTTCTGTATGTCTTACATCCTCATGAGAACTTTGAGGCCTGGGCCTATGTCTAGTTCATTCTCCATGTCCCTGACTCTGTTTGTGACCTGCAATGTATGGAGGTGATTAAGAAGTTGGTGAAATAATAAACCACAAGCATACTTTCAATAGAGGTGGCAAGATGACATTAATTAAGGTGGGGCTATCTTTTCATATTGAAAGTTATGCACTTTCTTTACATTTTTTTTGTTTTGTTTTTCGGTTTTGGGTCACACCCGACTGTGCTTAGTGGTTCCTCCTGGCTCTGCCTCAGAAATAGCCCCTGGCAGACTCAGGGGATCATATGGGATTCCAGGATTTGAACCAGGGTCCTTCCTGGGTTGGCCGTGTGCAAGGCAAATGCCCTACCACTGTGCTATCACTCCTACCCCTTTACATTTTGAACGTGTATGTATGTGTGGATACGAGGCATTTACTACATGATAATGTCTCATGAACAGGAGCAACTAAGATGGGGTCAGTGTACTAATTACAGTTTTATCCATTTCCACTTTCTAGTTTTTGTGTAACTGATAGTGGCCTAATGAACACCAACCTGACAGCAGAAGAAAGGCCATGAACAGAAGTGAAGCACAACTATTGAACTCCTTCCTGACAGTGGGTTATTGGTGACATAATGCCCAACATATACACAAATTTCACTATAATGCTCTAAGTAGTGTCTAAGGATTTCTTTACCTGATTTTAATTTTTTGGATAAGGGAGAAAGATTTTGGCTATGCCTAGCACCACTTAGGGTTTACTCCTTGTTTTGAGTTCAGAGGTTAATTTCACTGGTGTGTGTGGGGAGGTAGCATTGTGCCATGTGTTGTATCTGAACTCAAAGCTGGCTTGTCATGTGCAATGAAAATTACCTTACCTGCTGTACTATTTCCTTGTCCACTAACTGTTTTTGACTAGAGTAGAGAGAGATTCAATCTCTGTGTCTGATTTCAAGTTTAGGAGTGGCTGTGAAGTTTTTTTCACCCGAGAAGTATTTGTTTCTTGATTCTTCAATGTTTTGTACTCTATGTTGAACTTATGACTTAATTTGTAGAAGATAAAAAATCCTTCTCTACCTTATCTGCACTGTTCCACTATTTGTGGCAAGCTTCCTGCCATGTACTGGTCCTCCTGGCCTTCACCTATATTATGGTAATTGTTTTCCAATTACCATATTGTCTTTCATTTTATATCCTACTGAAAAGTGAGATTATTCTATGTCTGTCTCTCTCCCTTCAATTGTGCAGATGAATTATAGGTTTTTTTAAATTTTATTTTATTGAAACAATTGTGATCTACAGAATCTTTCATATTTAAATTTTAGATACAATGAGTCAGGGTCCTTCACACTACCAGTGTTAACCTCCCTCCACCTATGGACCCAGAGTATATCCTATACCACCACCCTTTACTTCCTGGTCTGCCAGCAAAATAGGTCCTTTAAATTTAGATTGTTAAAGCTTAGGTCCCTTGATTCTATTATCATTGACTTTCTTGGATATTTAGTTCTTTTCTTATTTATTTCATTTATTCCACCACCAATGCATCTGAGACCGCTTGGCTCCTGGCCCCCAATCTTTATTCCTTTCCTCTTAGTTTTATAGGAAAATGCAGTAATAGGTGATAAAATAAAGTAATCTGTGTCCCAATTTTCTATAATTAAAAATATATAATAAAATGGTGTGTGTGTCAGGTTTTGTTTTTGTTGTTTGTTTGTTTTTGCATAGGCACTGCAAAACATGGGGGAAATAGAAAGGAAAAAACCTTTGGCCTAAAAACAGGGAGAACTTACGCATGAAGCATCCTGGCATAAGACCAATTACAGACCCCAGGCATATTAAGTTGTACAGATGTATTCCCGATTGTACAGATATATCCATTCATCTGTTCTTAGGTTTGTTTCCAGATTTTGGCTATTGTAAATAGTACTGCAATTAGCATAAGAATGCAGAGGAATTTTCTGCACTGTATTTTTGGGTTATCCCTAGGAGTGGTATTGTTGGATCATATGAAAGCTCTATCTCTAGTCTTTGGAAGAATATCAATCAATACTGTTTCCCAAAAAGGTTGAGCCTTTTAACCACCTGTATTTCTTTCTTTCTTTCTTTCTTTCTTTCTTTCTTTCTTTCTTTCTTTCTTTCTTTCTTTCTTTCTT
>PVKC010024085.1:0-17017 GCA_004027635.1 Crocidura indochinensis | reverse complement strand
TGCCTTCAAAGTTTAAGGAGTTACATAAGTTTTATGGTTTTAGAATGCTTGATGTGCTGCTAAGAAATATGTATTACAATCTGGGGTCTTGAGGGACAAAGTAATTGTACATGGGTTCTGTTTTGTTTTTGTTAATATTCTTTGGCTAAAAGCTCAATGTTAAGATATCAGCAAGGGGACTTATGTGAAATCTGTTTATAGGTGATCGTCCTTCCACTGTAACTTTACCTTGTCCTCTTTCTTTACATCTTTGTTCTCATATTTCAAAATAAAAAAATTTAAAAAATATTTTTCAGAGCATAGTATTAATGGATAATACATTTATGCTTAGCAGTGCTAGTACTCAGCTCAAGAACAGATGAAAATATCAGAAAATACATCTAGTTAAAAAATTCTCACAGCAATATTCAGACTGTTATCTCAAGTTGTCATAATTTGCTGATGAATCAGAAAAATTTCTACCTAAACACAGACACAGAGGATGAACACATCCACCACCAATCTTGTTGACTGTGTTTTTCAGAAAGTAATCTTATAAATATTGTAGTTTTCTGAGAGAGTTGGGAACATTTTGGGTCTGTTTCATACGACAAGGATAAGAAAATATGCTCAAGTGATGCAATCCTATATGGCTTACAATGGAATTGTACTGTGTTACAATTTCAGAGACTAGACATGGGGGGATATTCTCTAGGGTGGTGAAAAGCCTTCATAAGAGGCTCTTAAAGATCTTTTGCAGCCTTATTCTAGTAGTTTATGAGGCTACTGGCCATCTTTGGTTTCCTCTGGCTCATATATGTACCATATCAATTTCCTTCCAACTTCCCTGCAACTTATTTCTTCTTTTCTAAAAATAAAGTCACATTCAATTAAATATATTAATAAATCTATCAGTTTATTTATAAATTAATATATTTATAAAGTGGTCAATTGATTAGTCAATTAATAATTTGTTTATCATTTTATTTTATTCTTTATTAAAACCTATAAGAATCTTTGATAAAATTGACACAAAAACTTGATGAATTTTTACTTCAATTTTTTATTAGTAAATTTTTCATTTCAATACAAAAATATGACCCAATTAATATTAGTTGTCATGTTTAAAAGTATATGCAAAGGTAGGAATATCCTGTTTGTTCTTTTATAAATGTATTGCCTTTGTCTCTGTGAAATAGCCCAGTCTCAATTCTTATGGATCCATTTAAGGCTGGCATTCTTTTTTGCTGTCCTTAATGCTTCTGTCAACTGAAACAATGATTCATGTCAGAAACCCAGATGGGGGTACCATATTGTGCTGAATAAGTGGCAAGCTTGGAAGTTCACTCAGGTCTGCCTAGGAAACCATAAAGCTCAAACAGTCCTTGAGAATTTGTTGTCCCCTTCTGTGTTGTCTCATTCTTTGCGATGACTCCTTGGATGAAGGGCCAAGAAACCAATCCAATTGGCTTTAAACAAAAATTGACTTCAGATCAGAAAATGGGAATCTCCATTCTGAGTGAAATCTCTGAAGAGTGGTCCATTTCACTTAAATATCTTAAGTTAGACCTCTGGGCATACTCTTTTGTCCACTGACATAAATTGACTATAGGATCCAGACTTAGACAGTCTCACAATACACTGAAATGGAAAATTCTGATACTTAAATTTTAGTGTACTCTCTTTATAAGAAAGTTAGATGAAATCATACCCCCTTGGGCAAAATAGAATTTCATTTTTGTTTCTACTTTTGGCAACATCACCATCAGGTCCAGGGTAAACAACATTTATCTCTTGTAATTTCTTACTCCTTCTCATCTTTAAGGTGGATGCAATTAGAAAGAATTTTCATGTGAACATTTCTTTACAGTCCTGCAGACTTCATTTTAACTTAGTCAGTTGTCATTATAGTCAAAGTTAATTGGATTTATATTTAGACGCTGGCTTGTGATGTTAATATTTATATCAATTTCATAAATACCACTAGAGAAATTAATATTTAAAAGTGTTATTCTCTGATTCCTGTAGAAGATCTTACTCAGAAGTTCTGACTGAATGAAAAACAGGTAAAACATGACGGGAGCAACAATCCCCAAACTACTGATTATTAAAAGTAGTATTTTTTTGCTTTTATGTAAAGAACTGTTTATTATATATGCATTTTATATATTGCTACATATACATGTTTAATATATCACTGTTTTAATATATAAATGCTGTAGTGGTGTATTACAGCTTTCAGTCAAGAAAAAAAAATCACATGAGCCTGAAACAGCCTAAGAAAATATGTCTTGTACTCTATTTTAAATTAATAATTGTCTTATGTGTAGTGTCTAATTTGTGACAATTTTCTGAGGCTCCCTCTTATTAAAATGTTGTTCTATTTTTCTAATATTTAATTATATGCAATATAAATGTCCGTGTAAATAAATCAGTTAAATGACTTTAGAACTTTCACTCTTAACTGTCTATGATGTGTGGTTAAGTTTGAATGTACTTCAGTATATTTTACTAAACAACGTAACATCTCTAATGTTTTGCATTAAATCTTATAAAAACAAATATTAAAATAATTGGATAATTTCAGGCAGGTACCTAGAAAGTTAATCTTAAATAAACAAATTTTACAAATATTGATTGTAATTTGTCTAAATTTGAGATTATTTATTGAGCTTCTTTATTTTTTTTGCCTTGTGGTTAAGAAATAATAAGTTAAGCTTATCTTTAAAATCCTTTATATTGCAATCTTATAAATTTAGTCTGGGAAGGCAGAAATCCAAGTGTATGTGTGTAGCAGAGATTAATAGCAAGTGACTTTTTTCTATCACTTTTCTATCTGTATGTTAGGCTTCTTCAATCCATTTTAATAAGAGTCAGCCAGAAATGGAGAAAGAAGATTTGGGTTATTTCTATTATTCTTTAAAATTAAGTATAGCTGGGAAGAAGTGTTATCTCAGTATTGATATGCTATTTGATATTTATTTTTAAGTGACATTTAAAATTCCAATGACTTTTTTTATCTTTAAACTTATCTTTAACTTGCAATTATATTAGAATTTTGCTAAGGTTATCTTTGTCAATATGAACATTTAATTGGTTAAATATGACAAAAAGAGGAAAACAATAAAATTGTGTAGATTAACATATGACTAGTACATTGACAATGTCATTACCATACCATCTAAGCTATATAGCTATTGCTCTAATTCCAAAATATGAGATTCTAGCCACAACCCAAATTACTTCCTAACTTTACAGCCATAATGTATTTCTTTTTTTTTTAGGTTCCTTCCATTTACAGCATTATCTATTGCATTTTTGTGTTTTGGATTTTATCTGACCATGAATTAAATTATACTTAGACTGACCTAGATGATTTCTCTTAATGCACTTTAATTAAAAATACAAAATGGTACCAATAACAATATAACTTTATTATGTTCAAGTTGAGTTATTTTGAAAACTGGTCAGAACTCTTACACTCTGGAAGTCCTGGTCTTTATTGGCTATGACAAGAATGCTGGAAATCCATGTGACCAGGTGGTATTGGTTTGAATAATGCAGAATTATATGAGAAGCAGTAGAAATGTACTAAACAACTCCATTTCCACCAATCAAAGTTGCTGAGTTCTAAACTAGAAGTCTTTGTAGAAATTTTTAGGATGCTTTGTTCCTGTAGCAATTCAAATGGAATCTAGCCCTGTTACTAAATGAAGCTTACCACAATGATTGGTGAGTGCAGTTAGAGAAATGACTACACCAGCAAATAACATGATAATGGTAGTGAGTAAGAGAAATAGAATGCCTGTCTGGTAGACAAGCTGGGGTGTGGGAGGAGGGTAAAAGGTGGAGTGAAAGGGGGTATAGTTTTTATGACTGAAACTCAACTACAAACATGTTTGTAAATATGGTGTTTAAAAATCTATTAATAAAAAAAGAACAGAAACTAGCTATGTCTTTTCAAGGAAGATAAATACATGGGGCATTTGTAGTTCATTGAGGCAAGAGGATAATTCAAGGGACTAAAAATGATTTTTAAAAAGTTTGATATCCTGAAAGAAAACTCTTATTGGCATTCTCTGGGTAGTTCATGATCGTTTAGAAAACAACCAAGAAAATGGGGGGGAGGGAGGGATTTGTGGAGACACTGTCTCTGTTCACACTGATGTGGTATTTAAAATATTGAAGGCTGGAGAAATAAATTTAAGTCCTGCTTTTCTCTCTTGGTTGATATGCTCCTGGTTTTTCTGGGAACTCCATTTTAAAATCGAGAAAGAATCAAGGTCCCCTATAGTTAAGAACACTAGGAATGATGCTGAAATTTAGACTATAGATTACAACGAACTTTACCAGACCATTTGGTAAGAGACTTGTGTGCTATGCTAGAATTGAAATGACACTTCATTTTCATTGTCAAGAGAGCTATTTTTTTCTGCATGATCTGGCATATCATAGATGTTTTGATTATTTTCCTGAGTGGAAGAGTTTTTTTACTTTTATTCTAACTACCGCTCTCTTGTTCCATTGACCTTTCCTATGAAGTATAAAGCTCTCGAGTTTTTAGACATGAGCTGAATCTATTTTTAACTTTATAAGAGAGACAATAGAAGGTAATTATACCTTACTCTGAAATATCTAACATGGTAAGGCATTTTTCATGTTTCTATTTCTGGAACAAGATACATGTGCTATGTATAAGCTTACGGCTTAGGATGGGTTGCAAAAATGCCAGTTACAGAGTGTACAGTAGAGGCCAGAGATTTCTGACCATTATATTTCCAGAGATACTGACTTCTGGTAAAAGGAAATGTCAATGGATCAATAACAAACATGCACATATTCAAGTGTTAATCAAATATGACAACTAGTTCTAGAATGCAAATATATTTATCTTTAGACGGTAAATAAAAAAAACGTAACCAACACACATCATGGGTTTTGGTAGGCATTAACCTGACAGTGTTCAGGGTTTTTGTCAGCACTGTGCTCTGGAAACTATATGATGTCAAGCATTAAATTCAGCTCCCTACCGAGGAAGCATGTGCTCCAGCCCATTGAACTCTCTCTGTTCTCAGACTTAGTCATTTGTAATGTGAAAATGACACCACCAACGTTTTGTAACCTCACCATTCATACTAGATCTGCTATATGGATCTGTGAATTGCTCATGGTTGAGGTGCTATATGCAGATTTTTGCTGAGTAGATGGAAATTATGAATACTTTTCTTCACTTTACCTCCAAATGAATAAAGGTGAGGATTCTGTACACTTCTGACCATGATACCCTCCCAAATTAAAAAAGACAAATGAAGGGGAATTGAAGAGGCAAATCAATGTCAGAGTTACTCTCTCTCCCCAAATCAGGCACTTCTCACCAGCATCATTTCCCGCATACCAACCTAGCTAAAATATTTTCATTGGATCTATGAGTGAGGAAGAATAGAGTTGTGTGACCATCTGGAACAAATATGAACAAATCATAGCAGAATAAATAGTGGACAGGTTATACACCCTTGTACTTCTGAAATAACAAATCAAAATCAATCTGAAGCAAAATATTTTCTTGTAAAATATCTGTAGCCTGTATTTGCCAGTAGTATGTAACAGGGTGGCAATGTCCTTCATTTGACTTTGTCTTTCAGTAAGAGTTGAGAAGATGATGTCTTGTTGGCATTATCAGCTAGGCAGGCAACAAACATAAAAAGTGATCCATGTTGTGCTATTTAGTCTCTTTTTAGCAATACTCTATCTCCCACTTTCTACTTGCCAAGAAATCCTATCAGAGCTTTGCAAATATAAATCCATCTTATCTACATAACAACCCAATGAACCAGCTGCTATTACATGTTTCATGGAGGAAAAATAAAGGCAAAATTATATGTTATGATACAAGGCCATACAGTCAGTGAGTAACAGACAAGTTAATTCAGGCTCTGAAGCTCTTTTGTCCAGGGTTCTTGATTTTCTCATTCGAGCCTTTGAGTCATTCCATAAAGTACCTTAAACCAGATTACAGCTTAGTTTGCTCTTTCAAGAATAAAAAAATAGACTGAAATATCATGGTGGATGATTTTGAACATTTAACACTTGGCTATAGGAAAACACTCTCACCTCATCCTCACATATATCAAATCTATTAATTGCTAAGGTCTACACAGCTAGGAAATAGCAAAAGTATAGTTCACATCTCATGATTTAGAATGTTACATGTAGACTGAACACTCTGCATATCCTGTAAATAAAAGTATTCTATTGAAAATAGTATTTTTAGAATAGAGAATAAAAGTTTTAGAGGTTAATTATTCATATAATTTATAATAAATCTTAATAAGAAGAAACCCATATCAATCTATAGAAAAGTAGAAACTCCAATGTCAATTTACTCCACAGATTTACTCTATCATTTACTCCATAAATTATTATCAATTTGAATTGAGCTGTACATTGACAATATGATCTGAACACAGAGAACTTATTCTTTCATTCAAAAATAATATATGGGGCTGGAGCCATAGCAAGCATATTTGCCTTGCATTCAATTTACCTGAGTTTGATTACTGGCATTTCATATGGTGTCCTGAGCCGGCCAGGAGAAATTTCTGAGAACAGAGCCAAAAGTAACCTAAGCACAGTAGATATGTGACACCCCCCCCCAAAAAAAAACAAGCAAACACATACACAAGCAAAAACAGTATATTATGTTAGACTATAGACTATACTGAGATTTTAGGAGAAAGCAAATCATCAACTCCAGATTCATTTTGTCTTCTGGATAAAGTTAAGAAGTCATCAAGAAAGGGTATTTAGAAATAAGTGTATAAAGCAAAACTCCAAGGCCCATATAAAGAAACATAACTGTTTTAAACATAAAAGTTTTAAAGAAAATAGAAATATTTCCTCTCAACTTTTATAGTAGACAAACATACAATTCCAGGATTTTTACTCAAAAAAAGCCTTTTTTACAGATGAAAAGGCACAAATTACCCTCTTCCATAAATCTTAAAACAAATGCCTAACTTCAACAGCAACCAAGGAAAACACACTCTTAAACTCCACCATGTGTGCATGCTTTTTGTCACAGACCACCTCGACAAAATTTTTTATTGTGGCTAGTATAAAACTTGAAGATCTAGAAGCACTCACTCACAGCAGCTGCAGATGGAAAATGAAACATAACCTCTCTGGGAAAAAGTGCTGTTGGCATTATGTCTTATAACTGAACTATAAGACAAGTTCTGGCACTATAATTGGATACAACTCATAGATTTTTAAAAACAACCAACCTTTGGCCAGTCTGATTTAGTTGACATGGAGTGAGATATGGGTATGATTGAAGTCCCCACTGTGAATTCAAAGGACTATGATATTCGGGATGCACTAAGCATCTTCTTAGTGCAGCATCTACGCTGGCCAGATATATATATATATATATATATATATATAACATGCCTGAAAAACTGAGCCAGGAATATCGTAAGACAGTTTATAGCAACTGTGGTTATAATAAAAAATACTTCCAATGATCAGTGCACATACTAACCTAAAGATGTATACAACATAGTAAATTCTTCAATAACACAGAAAAGTAAAAGAACAAACATCAGTGCAGTAAAAGCATTGACTCAGTCTCAGAGAAAGAAGAAAGCCTGTCTCCAAAGACAAATACAATGCAATTCTCAGTAGATGGTATTTAAAACACATAAAACTTGATAAAGCAAGCGTTGGCAGCACATAATTGCATGGTAAGGAAGTAAACATTGTAAAGAATACTTGGCATAGATTTTAGATGGTTGTTGATTTGAGGAGAATGGAAATGAGTTAAAAGAAGTGGGGATTTTACTGTCCTTTGTGGGCAAGATGATCAGCTTTGGACCAGAAAGTTTAGGGTGGAAGGCAGCCATTAAAAAAAATGGAACCATAAAAAAATAAAAATGGAACCATAAAACTTTGTTCATGACATATATGTACTTTTTAAATTCAAAGACTGGGAAATAGCCAATGGATGAAGGGGCCTGCTTAAAAATATCTGATCCAGTTTTATTCCCCAGCACTGTATAGGATTGCAGATACATGCCTCTACATGCCTATGCAGATGCACAGCTGTATCAATTCCCTGGTCTTGATGGTGCACAGGGAGAACATAGGCTCCCTGCCTGGAGCAGCTGGTGCTGGACCACATGCCCACCTTCAAGGACTGCCATCTGTCATGCCTCAACTACTCTGGATTTCTGGACACTATTCTTGCTCAGCCTGGAGGCACCTACCAGATATCGGGACTCATGAGAGTTTGTGCCCCATCTGATGAATTAGCTCTCAGCTTCTGTTTTTCTTTTTAGTTCAGTTTTTGGGCCACAACCGGCAGTGCTCAGAGGTTCCACCTGGCTCTGAGTTCAGAACTCATTCCTGACAAGCATGGGTTGGGGAACCCTATGGGAAGCTGGGGATCGGTCTGGAAGTTGGGTTGACCACTTCAAGGAAAAACACCCTCTCCACTGTGCTTTAGCTATGGCCCAAGCCTGTTGTGGGGGGTGGGGGGGCTGTTTTTAGAAATCCAACGGTCTGGTATGGAGGGGAGAACACTTGAAGGCTATCCTGATGATCATCAGCATGTTGTAAGTGGGATCAGAACAGTGGGAAAACATGCCCTGCAGTGTCCTAACCTGGAAATGGCAGAACTTCTGGGAAGTGGTTGGATCCCAGTGACAGAGAGAGGAGAGAGACATAGACAGAGACTGACAGAGATAGAGAATTTCTGGATCCCAATTGGGGTGGGGGGCGTGAGAGGAGGGAACATGCCAACCGGGGGAGACTGCTTTGTATGCTGTGGCCTCCCTACCCCTCACAGGCCTACTTGGTTTTTTTGCATTCTGGCCAAGTCCAAAGAAGTAAAATAAAATTTATTTAACTAAAAATGTACATAACTCAAAACAAAAAACAGAACAAAACATAAAAACCATGTTCCCCAAACATGATTACTGAGCACAGAGAAAAGAATAAACTCTGAGCACTGTTAGTTGTGCTATACCCCGATTTTTTTCTAGAGCCTGGGTATATTATAGGCACTTATAGGCAGGACTAAGAAGGCTCATGTGATTACAATCACTTTATGAATGTCATAACTTCATTTGTGTAATATTTTGTATTATTCATTCATGCTATTAAACTTCACTTATGTACAAACTATGAGTCATAGATTTTAAATTTTAAACAGCATTAATCATTAAGGAGGTATAAATCTGTCTCCCTTGTGGGTAAATAAAAATGCTACAAGTTGAAAATGTTAAGTGCAGAGTCAGAAATGTAGGTCAGTGGTAGAGGGAGTGGAGCTTGAATATGAGGCCTGAATTTGATCTTTATGCTTCCCTTGAAAAATACTTTATGCATAAAATAAAGCAAAGAAGCCTCAATTTTTTAAGCATAATGTATTCTTTATAGTTTGGAAATAATCTCAGATTTCACTTAGAATGACTATTTCTAAAATTGATAATGTACTTGGTACATCAAAGACCACATACTTATTTTCAAAACAACTGAGTTTATTTTCTTATTAAAGACTTTAAAATGTCTGTACCAATCTATCTGAATCATCTTTCATTTTTTTCTCTTGTTGCATCTTCTCTCTTTATGTTAAGCTCTAGAGCTATTGGATATTTTCAATAGTTTTAAGTTTTTACTTAGCTATATTTTTTCCTGGTAGTAACCTATAACATGACAATCATAATATTTAAATTGGCCCTTTTCTATTGACTTTAAAATTCTTTTTTTGTTTTTGTTTTTGGGCCACACTTTGCAGTGCTCAGGGGTTACTCCTGGCTCTGCATTCAGAAATCATTCCTGGAGGGCTTGGGGGACCATATTAGATGCTGCAGATTGAACCTGGGTCTGTCCTGGGTCTGTCCTGTATTATCCATGTACAAGGCAAATTCCCTACTACTGTTCTATTGCTCTAGCTCCTCACTTTAAAATTCTTTAGGCTACCATAAAACATATTAAATCTATTCTTCCAAGTCCAGATCAAAAGTACAATATTACTTTAAGTAGCTTCTTCAAACTTCTGCTACGATTAGTATTATTTTTTAAGTACATTTTAATAAACGTGTAAAAAGAGATTAAAACTGAGCCATTTAGGGTGTTAATAACAAAATGAGATAATGTCAAAAGAATGAAAAAAATTGAAAGGACATAGGGAATGACTAATTGAAAATCAATTACACTGCTTTTGGACTATCAATTGCTATTTATATATTAGCAGAACTTCCTCAGTCTGAATGAATGCATTCTGATTAACCCAGCAATTGTCATATTCCTAGTAATATACAAGCATGCAAAAGTACATTTGATATGCACCCAACATATATGAGTGGAAGTTTATGAAACAAGAATCAAGAACAAAATATGCCAGCAAGAAATGCAATCATGAAAAAAATGCAATGTTTAATATGCTTCAAGTTGGTGCTGGAGAGATAGTACTGTGGGTAGAGCACTTGCTGCTTTGTAATCCTTTCAAATAATAGATGCGAGAATACACCCATTATATGTAAATATGCAGGAATCAAGAGATTCATTTCTGGTGTCAGAAATCAAGAAATTTGGTACTTCTATGGAAGAGAAGAAAGAATAATTAGGAGGGGAATAGGTGTTTATGGTGCAAAAATATTCTATTTCTTCATCTAAATGATGGTTGTATAAATAAACATATTTTTAGCTCTAGAGCCATGATGTGACTTGCATCTATCATTTATATATGTACCTATCATTTTCAAAATGCTATAAAAGAATTACTACATACGAAACTACTGTATTAAGTATTTTGTAATTCAACATATCAAAAGACATACAATGGGTCTCTAGGATTTATATATGAGCTCTTTTAAAACCAACTAACTAAAAAGACAATCAAATTAATGGTATAATTAAGTCAAGAAGCACAGAGGGAAATGGCATAGCTACCACTGTTCTGTTGAGAAGCCTTTATGTTCACAACAGGATTTATTTCAATTCTGTGAAACAGTTTAAAACATCCACTGAACCAGAGGTAAAAATTTAAAGAAATTTCTTTTGATAAATTTTACTAAATTTCTATTCAATTATTTTCATTTTTACTGAAGATTGTTTTATCATTTGATTCTGGATAATCTACTTATTTTGGGGAGAATTCTACTTATTTTAAGGATGGAGCTGACTCATCAATATTTTATGTATATATTTACCTTTCTTAAATAAAGCAAAGTCCACAGCTTTAATGTATATTTTATGCCCTTTTCCCTGAGTTTAAGATATGAGAATATTGCCAAGAACTCATAAAACCAAAACAGAGTGGAAATTCACAGGTTCAAATGTCAATCAACCCCCCGCTATAGAGATTATATTAAGTGGAATAGCTCACAACACTCATATTATCAGAGACTACTAATCATGAAGAAGTAATTGTCTATATTTCATTACCTGAAAGAATGAAGATACCAATGAATAATAATATTTCTGTATTATTCAATACTCTAAGTAGTCATTTTGCTTCCTCCCACTCAGGAATAGTTAAATAATTATAAAATCAAATAAATATCAAAAACATAGGATTGAACAAATGCAGTGTTTCAATGGATTGTACAATTAATCCCAAAGCCAGTATCTTCTATCAACCATAAAACTACATTAGTTAATTCTGATTTTGGTCTTTAAAAAAACATTCTTAATTTAACACTATCTTGTGAAGTATATAACCTTCAAAGTTCCATCCCATCTCAAGATGATGAATTCCCTCATACTTACCTGCCTAAAAATTAGGGAGCTATGTACATTTTGTTGGACCTAATAAGTTAAACTTTGAACATATAGCTTCAGCCGCACTTTGGTCTTTATGCTTTGTTTTCAGTTGGAAATCCAAAGCACACCATATCAGAACAATGTGTTTCCTTGCTTTTAAAAATGTATTTGCATTTTTAATGAGTGACTTTGTTTTTTTCTCTGAAAATATTTCTGTAGGATGCAAATGAGTAATCCTCAAAAGTGCCAATTTTATGGGATGCATAGCAATTTAAGACTTCTAAGCCAGTTAAGAGATGGAAAGAGAACGAGGCCACATTACCAGCTGAAGTATGGGTTTTATTTGGTTTTGATGTTCCTCTTCTACCCTGGTCCATGTGTAAACAGGAAAGAGAAGAACAACTGCCTGAAAATTCTCAGAATGTATACAACAGTTCAATGACCTAAAATATCAAATTTATGTTTTCATGCCATATTTTCATTCCATGTCTCTACAGGATAAAAACATTGGAAACATGGGATTAAACAAATGCAATATTTCAGTGGGCTTATCCAATTAACGCCAAAGTCAGCATCTTCTACCATTAACCCTACAGCTCTGAAGGTTAGAAATTTAATGCATTACTCAAATGGGGGTTATATGAATCCCTTGGGTCTCAAGGTAAGACAAATTGCTAGAGGTATAAAATACATTGATGGAGTTTGCAGCACAAAACTAAGGGGCCAACTAGTATGACAGTGGAAGGAGGCACAAGAAAGAAACAAATTTGAAACAGAATCACAATTGTAAAAATAAAATAAAATAAATAAAACACTGGGTTTTCCAAGGATTTTAACCAAAGCATTTTGAGATCCTAAATATTTTCTTGGAAGGAGAAACCTTTCTCTTGGCTTTTCTAATTTTTAGATTATACCCATTGCTTGATTTATCTTTTCACCTTATCCTCCACCCATTCCTCATGCCAATAATGCTGCGTTTTTCTGATCCTAGCTCCCTCATCATAACTCTCTCACCGTAACCAGGAAAAGTTCTCTGTCATTTCAAGTTTCATTTAATTAGATTTCTCCCCTCCTTTAGAGAATACAAAATAATCCTTCCATATGGAAGTCCTTAACATTGATTTCATCTGCAGAATCTCTTAAACAGAGTTAATGGTTAAAGGGATTAAATTATAAACCTCTAGGGCACATGGGACATTATTTAACCTACCACATCAAGAAAGAATTTCACTTAATGTGTTATTTTAGGATTAGAGGGTTATTTTTTTAAACAAGAAAAGCGGGTGATTTTTTAAAACAAAAAGGCATGAATAAATTTTTATGAAAATATGCCAATTGAAAATACTAGCCAGTGACCTATGTTGTCAGGTGTCAGAAAAATTGAGAACTGACTGTAAAACAAGACCCTACATCTTTACATAAACGTGTTATTATTTAGTGCAAAGGAAAAAGGCAGCGCTCTGCCTTTCATTCTTAAGTACGTGAATCCATTATTCAAAGATGTTGATACTGGATGTCAAAATACTAATCTAAGAATGATCCACTTTCTGTAATGGACTATGCCTCAGTCTCTCTAGACCTAAGTGATCAGGTCTCCATGTAACTCAGATACTGCAAGATGGACTCAGTGATGGGGGTAGAGGGGAAGTGGAGAAGGGCAAGAAGAAAATTGCAGGACAGCATTAGTCTTGGCGATGCTTCCGACACAGGAGTTGAGTTGAAGGTTCCTGTTGCTCATTCCTGGTTTTCTTTGCTTCCTACACAGTGGAATCTATATGTGGCATCTATATATGTTCTAATATCTTTATCTGGGAGGGGTTCAATTTTGGCCCCATTTCTGTGCTCAGGACTGAATTCTGGTTCAGAGATCCCAAATTACTCCTGGCAGCCTCACAGGGATCGTTATGGGCACTAAGAAATGAACCTGGATGGCTTGATCACTTTCAAATTCCCTACTCACTTGTGCTTTCACTCTGCTGCAATTTCTGATATTTCAAATATAGTTCTATCTCAATAGTCAAAATATTAGTCTTAAATTTCCCCAAAATTCATAGTTGAATGGATTTACTTCTACCCTCAATTGTAAGGATTAAGTAATTTCATAGGAGACACAAAAAATACCTTGAGTCTATGATATAGTTTAGCCAACCTTAAGTACATATTATGATGTAAATGACCAAAAATACAGTCAGAAAAATGATCTAGCAGACCAAATGATAAATAGAAAAATATATAATTTAGTGGCAATAAAAGCATGAGTCTTTAAGAAGCAAGCATTTACGTCTAGATATTTAAAATGCTTTCTTTCCATCATGGAACATTAAATTCAAAGGACAATATATGTTTTTTTTTTTGAATGTCATATCTATTCATGACCAAAAAAATAAAAATAAAACCTCC
Organism: Crocidura indochinensis; assembly: GCA_004027635.1. Lineage (NCBI taxonomy): Eukaryota > Metazoa > Chordata > Mammalia > Eulipotyphla > Soricidae > Crocidura > Crocidura indochinensis. The sequence goes on along the minus strand of PVKC010024085.1, from coordinate 2,875 downwards.
TCCATTGAATGTTAGATTGCTTGATTTGGGGCAGTCAGAAAAAAAGAGGAATACAGATTTTCTTAGCACATAAATGTAACATAAGAAATGTGCTTGATGAGAGGTATCATTTAACCAATAGAGTTTTCAAATGTCATTCTAGAATAATGTATTTGTTGCTCACTTGCTATAAAAATATATGTGTATGTGTGTTCCTATCAGCACTCTTGTGTGGGGTTGGGGGGAGTATATTGGGTCCTACTCCAAGTTTTTTTAAAGTAAATAGGGAGATAGGCTATAGGGAGATAGAAAGCTAATGAAACACCCTTTAAAACTGTAAAAATAAAAAAAGACAAATTTTGGAAAAGAAAAAAAAGTCTATATATTTATGTTGCTAGTTCAAGTGGCAATATTAATGTATACAGTTGAGTCATCTGACTTAGTCAGATGCAAATTTCTCCTTAAGCTAAATAGATTATTTATTAGTTGGATAATTGCTTAGCTTGGGCAATGTCAAAAACTCTGTGAATCCAAAGCTGGTTCTATTCCTTAAGTACACTAAGAAAGGATGATACTTAGGACCAGAGCGGTAGTGTAGAAGTAGGGTGTTTAACTTGCACGAGACTGACCTAGGACGGCCAGGGATTAAATCCTCGGGGTCCCATAGGGTCCCCCAAGCTAGGAGCAATTTCTGAGTGCATAGCCAGGAGTAATCCCTAAGCATCACCAGGTGTGGTCCCAAACCCCCTCAAAAAAGGATGATGCTAGAGGGAAATAGATATGTATGAGGAGTGTGGAGTGCATTTAAGAGGAATTACAAGGAAAGGCCAAGCTGGAGATCTGTTTGGCTTGGTAGCAAATAGTTGCTCTGACATCAGCTTTGTGAGAGGAAAGAGAACAAGTGGGTAGTTAGGACATAAAAGAGTTCAGTTTAAAATGGGACAAAATTGACAATAATGTGCAAGTCACCCAGTTTCAAATTAAATGTTGAAAAGAAGCATTCTATTTTCAATAACAAGACCAGTGTGAGGTCAATAGTCCTAATAGAAGTTGGCTGGCTTTCAATGCATTTTTCCTTTCATTCTGATCGTTAACCCATCTAGAAGTGGGTCATTTTCTCTATCACAGTACAATGGCTCTCAAGCTGTCGCCATCCACTTAATGAAAGGCAAATTTCATTAGGCCAGACACCCAACCAGAGAGTTGAAACACTAAAATGAAATACAGAATGAGAATAACTTGACTTCAAAAATAGATTTGCCTTTGTTAGGAGAGATCAGACTGCAGGGGGATAGGGGCAGAAATAGAAGAGAATGTGAGAACAGATTGGATAAAAGTAATTACTCATCAATTCATCAGACCACACCTAGGACTGCTTGCTCTGCTCTACATAGGAATGAACTCCTGCCACCCGAGTTTTAGGTGAACCAAGAAACTGAGGCTGCATAAAGGTTTAAATATTTATGATCCAGAAAAAGACAGGAACTTGATATCCTCTACAGAATGCCAGAATCTTGTCTAGTGTCCCAACAAATTTAAGGAAAAGACAGTTGAGATAAAAGCAGAAACGTGTGGCAAGAAGCAATAAGACACAGTCAAATCATAGTTGCAGGCAGGTTCAAAGTAGATTTGTACCCCAATCTTGAGGAAAGGGAGATTACAAGAATGAGTTAATTTAGGACAGGCTATGGTTCAGGGCATGGAAATCATACCTATGACGCCCCAGGTGCTAAGATGTATATGCATATAAGAATCACACGTTTCTACTATGACACTGGCCTTACTTTATGCATCTTGGGAATATCTGAGCTAATATTTATTAGGGGCTTAATAAGGAGAAAGGTAAAAGAGCATCAAGACTGTTCTCGGAAAATAGGCCAGCACTATTTCTCTATTTCTCTATCAAAATTTTTCAGGTCCATGGGGGAAAGAGAAAAGCATGTGCTGAGTGTAGTGTTAGAATTCTGGGCATCCCAACACTACATAAAAACCATCATTAATAGAATCGCAAACCATAGAACCTCAGTCAATATTTTGAAATAAAAATTCAAATACCACTCCTTTTAGTCAGCAATCTCAATCTGTCAAATCATCGTTTCTGCCACAGGAGAGAGTATTGTTTTGTGCCTTAGCAAAATTTTTCAAACTATCTTTCTATGTCACTCATAGAATTCTTAAATATACATCTTGTTGTTGTTGTTGTTGTTGTTTTTGGGCCACACCCGGTGACGCTCAGGGGTTACTCCTGACTATTCGCTCAGAAGTCGCTCCTGGCAGACATGGGGGACCATATGGGGAACCGGGGGATCAAACCGCGGTCCAACCTAGGTTAGCGCAGGCACCTTACCTGCAGCGCCACCGCCTGGCCCCACTCATAGAATTCTATTTATTTTAATAACAAATGAATGTTCCTCAAGAAAACATATCATTGTAGCCTCCAAAATGATAGAACACACAGATTTCTTCTTAAAAAGAAACCAACAAAAGTAAATAAAGTTGGTGCATAGTAACTATGTCTAATAAAGGCAATTATTTATTTCTTCTCTTAGAAATAATATTTTAGTATGTAATGATATTAAGCACTTTAAGTATACTTTGAAATGGAGCTATCCTATATAGTTGTTCTTTTTAAAACTATCACTCAATTAGTTCTAAGGACTGAGTGTTCCATGAATGAATTCCATTCTAATATGGATAAATGATGATCAGATTTGAGATTAGTATCCTAATGATATGGATGGAACTTGACCTTGAAAACCTTGAAAACTTTCTTAAATAAAATTATGAAAAGTGTTTCTACTTTCTTCTTTATGCCTCTAAACATGAATTGACTATTGATAATATAACATTTCTTTTCAAAACAGTTTGAGAGAATGTGTTCCTTGTTAGAGTTAGA
>PVKC010024084.1:0-17022 GCA_004027635.1 Crocidura indochinensis | reverse complement strand
TCATATAACTTTTATTTTTATATTTGTTTATATGGTGTATTATGTTGATTGATTTATGGATGTTAAACTATCCTTGCATTCCTGGGAAGAAACATATTTGGTCTTGGTGAATGACCCTCTTGATGAGGCATTGGATCCTATTCGTTAGGATTTTGTTGAGGATCTTTGCATTTGTATTCATCAGGGATATTGGTCTGTAATTTTCTTTTTTTTGGCAGCATCTCTCTCTGGTTTTGGTATCAAGGTGATGTTAACTTCATAAAAACTATTTCGACGTGTTCCAACATTTTATACTGAAGTGAGATCTTACACCCTGAACACCTGGCATAGTGACTTGGCTTAGACTTCAGTCAATGGGACATTGACCATTCACCCCTGAATAGTGGACATCATCTGCAGAAACAAACATGGTTTCCTATACCATCACCTGGAATAAGAACTCTAACAAAGAAGGCTCCGCTACCATCATGGCACTACTTACTCCAAAGATGGTACTTATGACACCATGACAACCTAGGAACAGCAATAGTTGCTTTTAGGGCAATCTAAATCTCTGCAACGCTACCTAATGGTGAAACGAAACCAGAAGACACTATACAGCACCCAGTCTTCGACATAGGACCTGCACAGAAACCAAGATCTATAACTTCAGAAACCCGATGGCAACAACTGTGATGGTGAAGAACTGTTACTGGGAACACAGAAGATGTCTAAGGGGTTGAACTTCTAGTAGGCCTGTAGCCTGGAGTTGGCTTTATGCCAAAATACTTCAGGGATGAGGTCTCCTGTTTTTAGGCCAAAGGCTTTTCCTTCCAATTTCTTCCATATTTTACTGTGCCTATGCAAACAACAACTGCCACACACACAGACACACACACACACTTCTTTTTTTCTTTTTAGTCCATCTACTATCTTAAAGAAAAAGAGCATAGAAGGCTTCTGCTATTGTATTAATGACTTTATTGGTGATACAATAATTTTCACAAATATAACTGATAATGAACTCTCCTTTTCTTTTTTCAATTCTTTTTTTCATACTTTTCAGATTTTCTATTTTCTTTATATTTTTGATAACTTTGCTTTTGGTAATACTGAAACTAATGTATTATGATCAGTTATGTCAACTATGATACATTTTTTAAAATAAATTAATTTTTAAAATGTTGTAAGGAAACAATAAAGTAAAATGCAATAGAAACAAATAACATGTGTACTGTTCTTCAGTAGGAATTTTGCCACTTGATTGGAGGGGGTCATATATTAGGGAAGGAAATGCTAGGATGATGGTGAAGGAGGAAAGTGTTAATTCTAGAAGCAAGATGAGGGATGAGAAGAGAACTGGGGACTTTGCTAGAGGAAAATGGACATGAGTGAAGGGATTGGTGTTGAAACATTGGATGTCTGAAACTTAATAATGAATAACTTTCTAAGTATAATTTATGGTGATTATGTTCCCTCTTTTAATTTATTTATTTAAGCATCATAATTAAAAACATGTTTGTAGTTGGGTTTTAGTCATAAAAAGTACACCTCCCTTCACCAGTGCAACCTTCCCACCACCATTGCCTCTCATCTCCTCCTTCCCACCTTCCTGCCTGTATTTGAGAGAGGCATTCTATTTCTCTCACTCACTGCCATTGTCATGATAGTTGTTAGTGTAGTTATTTCTCTAACTGCATTAACCAATGTTTGTGGTAAGCTTCATATAATGGTGATTAATTTTTTAAGAATTATAGAAAAAGAGGGCCGGAGAGATAGCATGGAGGTAAGGAGTTTGTCTTGCATGCATAAGGATGGTGGTTCGAATCCCGGCATCCCATATGGTCCTCCGAGCCTGCCAGGAGCGATTTATCAGCGTGGATCTAGGAGTAAACCCTGAGCACTGCCGGGCGTGACCGCCCCCACCAAAAAAAAAAAAAAAAAAAACAACGAAAAAAAGGAATTATACAAAAAAGAGTTCAGAAAATGCAACATATAAAGATTAGTTTGGGGGGGCCAGAGCAGGTTAAATGCTTGCCTTGTAAACAGCTTACTCAGGTTTGATCCCTGGTATCCTATATAGTCATTCATATCATAGAATTAGCAGTAAACCCTTAGTACCGAAAAGTGTGCCCCCATACGACCCATCAAAATTAGTTTTGTTTCTTTACAGTATCAAGGAACAATCTATAAATAAGAAAAGCAATTCTATGTATAGTAGCATAAAAATAAAATATCTTACATTAAAATCAGCAAAGGAAATACAGTATTTGCCTGTGTATAAGACGACTTTTGAAACGAAAAAAGTCAACCGAAAATCAGGAGTCGTCTTAAACACCGAGTATATCCTGAAAAGTGTTTCAATATGCCACTAAATCAAAATTGTGTGGATATTGCCACAAAACGAATTTTCCAACTCTATCCTGCACCAATCACTGCAAGGCTGCTCGGACCACCTCTCTAACTCAGCCAATCCAAGGAGGCTTTTGATGCATGTAAATTAGACAATGTTCTGAACCCAAATCTGCTCAGATTGGCCAGAGTCAGAGAGGAAGTCTTTTACAGTATACCCTTTGAACCTTTGCTTGTTGTGATTGGCTCACTGTGGTGCATACAGTTGCAGCACAGGAACGTTCTGTCTGATACAGTGAATATAGGCCTAAACCTATGTTTTAACTGTAAAAATAGAGGGTCGTCTTATACGCCTCAAATACGGTATGTGATGTGACTCAAAACTATAAAACACAAAATAAATTATTGAAGATTCAAATAATTGTGAAAACGTGCATTGTTCATGTGTTGTAAGACCAAATATTTTTCATATCTTTGTTAAGCACCATGACTGCAAGCCATGTTTGTAGTTGGGTTTTAGTTATGAAAGAACGTTGTTAGAGATAGCAACATTATCAAAATGGTTCTGCAAATTCAACAATTCCTTGTCAGAAGTAGATCTAGCTACCTTTTCTTTTTATGCAGTAAGTTGCAAGACAATTCTATAAACCATATGAAAATTCTGGGAACCCATGTTAGAAAGAAAATCAAAAAAGAACAAATGTGGAGGACTCACACTTGGCAACTATCAAACTTACTTTGTAGGAGCTTGAGGATAGTTCACAGATGAAGAGCTCTTCCTTTGCAAGAATAAGGCCATGAGTCCAACTCTTGAGACCTCTGTTGCTTGAGTCTGGAAGCTCTGTTGTGTATGATCCTTGGTGTCACAAATAATGTTCAGCTACAATACATATGGGTTTATGTGACCACCACAACTAAATGGTGTTCACAACCTTTGGTTACCCTTAAGTATGGTCTCTGGGAGCATTGTAACTAAGATATATGCTAGCACTAACACAAAGAAGTGAAGCCCCTAGTAAAAACACACTTGAGCACAACAACTACAGGAATGAAGCTATTGGCAAACACAACCATCAAGAATGAGTTTCTGGTGAGCTACACAGATAAAACCACATCCAGACATGTGTGATACCCATGGTTATCAACAGGACGCTATTGGTCCACTAGGGGAATCAAAATGCACCAACCAGGGGGCCAGAGATATAGCATGGAGGTAAGGTGTTTGCCTTTCTTACAAAAGGATGGTGGTTCGAATCCCAGCATCCCATATGGTCCCCAAAGCCTGTCCGGAGTGACTTCTGAGCATAGAGCCAGGAGTAACCCCTGAGCACTGCAGGTTGTGACCCAAAACCAAAAACAATGCACCAACCACAAATGTACAGTAATCAAAAGAGTTGAGTACTTCCCGTTTCTTTATGTGTTCATATATTTTATTTTTCATTTCTTCTTTTTTTTCTTTTAGCTTGTACTTTCATAAAGAAAGAAATACCAATCAGCAGAATCATACTGAGGGTTCAGAGGTAAATCTCAGATTTTCCCATTTATTTTTGCCATAAAATTCAAGAAATGGAAATGGGAAGACATAATATTCTCAACAAATGGTTCTGTGATAACTAGAGATACACATGTTCAAGAACTAAGTTGAATCTCTACACTCTACCAATAAAAATTAACTAAAATAGGCTCCAAACCTACATTTAGCCTGTAAGATTGTAAAATACCTAGATGAACTATATAAGTTAATGTTCAAGACCTGGAATTAGCATTGTACTTAAATATAATACCCAAAACATATACATCAGTAATAAAAGGCAGAAATTAAATATTGTTGCAAGTCAGCCCCTGAAGAGGTTGACTGATAGAGGGATGGGGGATGAGGTCTTTCCCCTCCAGCTCGGAGCACGTGTCTGCCACCCTGTTCAGCGGGCGGTTCTGAGGTGACAGTCAGGCTTGTGGAAATATTAGCTTTATTCAGTGGACAAGACTGAAGTCCAAAGTCTCAGCATCAGTTCCAGCCAAAAATCCCCTCGTCCTCCACAGGCCCTTGTTTTTATCCCCCAGAATCAGGTACCACCCAATGGTGAGATCAGATACCACCCAATGGCGGAGGCAGAATCAGGTACCACACTAAGGTGGGGACAGAATGCCAGATCACACCCTAGGGTAAGGCACAATTACCGATCAGGGTAGGGTCAGTAACATAATAATTCCATAAAATGTTTACATACACAACAAATATTACCAAATATTATGTACAATAAAAATGTTCCTTTGACATGGGCTATAGAGATAATACAGGCTTAAGACACTTAAGACTTAAATACATCCAAACTAGATGCTCCCTCATATTGCATATGGCTCCCCAGCACTGTCAGGAATGATCTCCACACACAGATCCAAAAATAAGCCCTCAAAAACTGAAATGGTGTGATAACAAATAAGAGAGGGACCATGGAGATAGCTCAAATAGCAGTATGTATGAAGGCCTGAGGCTCCATGTCATCTCAAGATCCCCTGAGTATTGGCTGAGGGCCCTGATACCCCTAAGTACAATCAAGAATAGACGATATTGTAAAATAATGAGATGAAGACAACTCACAGAATAGCTGGAAAGTACAGAGGGATCATAAGTTCATTAGACCAAGTTTTCTTAAACTTTTCCTACTTATAACTCCTTTTTCATCCAATATATTTGGTTTGTTTGGGGATACACCATGATGGTACTCAGGGCTTATTCCTATCACTCCTTGTTCTTGGCTCAAAGATCACTCACTCCTGGAGAGGCTCTACGGACCCTATAGAGTGCCATGCATCAAACTGGGTAGACTGGATGCAAAGCTGGTGTTTTATTCACTGTGATATATCTCCTATTCCAGACAAAGAAGAATTTTATAGCCCTGGTATAGATGTATAAAAATATAAAATTCACATATAATGAATAATATATTTTAATTTCTAAAAGTGGGGCTAGAGTGATAGTACTGCAGGTAGAACAATTGCATTGTACATGGCAGACCCAGGTTTGATCCCCAGCAAAACATATGGACTCCCAAGCCCACCAGGAATGATCTCTGAACAAGTCAATAATAAGCACTTTCAGGTGTGACCCCAAGCCTCCCCAAAAAAACTTTTCTAAAAGTGGTCACATGGTCCAGAAACACACGGTTTAAGAAGCTAAGTGAGCATACATTTGTATCTAGAATGTGTAAAGAAAACAAGTTAAAATGAACAGAGGATTTGTATAGAGTCTGGTAAGAGACAGCAACAACCACAACTACAAACATCCCATATTTATAATGAATTATCCCAGTTTCTCTAGGGTGTTCTATTTTCTGCTGAATACATTTCTTCTCTAATGTTTACCTTGTATGGTAGCATAATTAGTCAAGTAAAAGTGTAAGTAAAAAAGCTATACATTGCCATTTTATATTATATCCTATACTATGTGCTTTCTTGTATAACATATAACATATACTGTGCTATTATATGTTATATTTGTGAATAACAAAATAATCCATTTCTCCAATATTTTAATATTGAAAATATTTTAATATTGAACTTTCAAAAAAAGTTCTTTCGCTAATTAAACTAATTTTCTATAGATTCTTGAGTACTTACCACAATTGCCCTTCTGCCCATTTTATAATTATGCCCTTATCTGTTTCTGTAGCCTGCCATTACTTCTGCAGTCAAGCATTAATGCCAATTTTCCTTGATTTAATAGTTACAAACTTTCAGATTGCTGCTAATCAAAATTGTAACTACTCGCTAAATGGGAGCAAATAAAAAGGACTGGCCATTAATGTTAAATAAGAATCCAGGAGACTAAATTATCTGCTCTAGATGAGCATTCACCATTCTCAAAGTCAATAAAGAGAAATAAAAAGATCCTAGACAGGTATACCAGATCAGAGTAAAACTAAGAGCATAAATACGATAAAAGTTCACTTGTGGCTCTTCAAATGTCAAAACAAATAAGATCCTGGTAATCAAAAACTTTTTTCTCTATTTTTAAAAAATTGAATGAGTGTTGGTTTGTATAGGACATGACATAATACTTCAAAATTAACTTAAGAGCTGACAAGTTATTAAAATATACAGTATTACAGTAAGAAAAAGCATCTTGAAAATTAGCTGCCACTTTATCGATATCATAATTTGATATGTTAAGCTAATAGTCAAAGCCAATGTTCTACATTAGATGATTAAGAAGCAAAATCCTAAGTAATTAAAGTGAGTTTGATAGGAGGGATAGATTATACATTATTCCATAAATTCACCTTACCAAGAACAATTGCCTAAAATTTCTGCTATCTCCAGATAGAATCCTATAAAATTAGTTTAAGAAAGGCTTAATTTCCGGGGGTCACTCGTCCTGACTCTACTCTAGGGAATCATTCCTGACACTGCTCTTAGGGATAACTCCTCACAGGGTTAGAGCTGGGGATTGTATCTGGGCCAGCTGTGTGCAAGGTAAATATCACCTATTGTAATATCTCTCTGACCCCAAGAAAAAGATTTTTCTTTTATCAGCACCAAATTTGAAGATTAATTGCCTTTGGGTGGAGAGGGAGAGCATCTCCTCATTCTTTTACCCTATGTATCAAGTCTTGTCAGTCTTCTGTCATTGTACTGCAACATTCATGTTCAAACACAACAAGTACCTAAGGGGTTAGAATTAACAGTTGATAACTCATACCTGAGGGAGTATTCAGGATCCAAGTAGAAACTCACAAGTTTAATATCTTTAAAATTATGCAGTACCATCTAGGAACTCTTAAAATCAGGTTCATGGAAAGATGTTTAGGACTAGAAAGGTAGTACAGAGGATGGGGCATCCCATATGGCCCTTGGAGCAGCGTCAGGAGTAATTCAAGGACCGAAGAAGTAAGCAAGAGAAAGTAGAATAAATAAAAACCTTGTTTTCTCATAGACCAGAGAATGACTTTGATCATGAAAATCTCTTGCTATACAAACTCTATATCTGTGTTAAAAGATCTTTTTGGTTTTGATTTAAAGAAAAATGAAATGGTAATCAAAAGTCTCCCCCCCCCCACCACCACAAAAGCTCAGGCACAGATGAATTCACTAGAGAGTTCTTTCAAACCTTTACAAAAGTCCTACTGCCAATCCTTTTCAGGCTCTTCCAGGAAATTGAAGAAACAGAAGCAGTTTCTATGGAGCAGTCATTACTCAATACCAAATTCAGACAGATATACTACAAAAAAAAGAGAATTACAGGACAATATCACTGATGAACACTGATGCAAAAAGTCTTCAACAATATACTTTATATTAAGAAGCTTCTGCACCTCCAAGTGATGACAGCCCAAAGAATGGGAACAATTATTAACCCTTGACTCATCTGATAATGGGTTACTATCAAAGATATATAAGGACTGGTAGAACTTTACAAGAAAAAGAACACCCAACCTCAAGATAAAATGGGAAGAAGAGATGAACAGAAACCTCTTGAAAGAAGAAATATAAATGGACAAAAAATAAAGACCACACATGTAAAAATGCGCTGCAGAGCCACAGAACAACCACCTCCCCCAGGCTCTAGGCTCAGCCCAGTACCTATTGGGACATCTGGTCCATATGCCTTCCCCATCCAGATCAGTTTCTTAAGTAACAGAAAATCTGAATTTCCATCATGCCCACTCTCAAAACGCATAAAACAATGGGGAAACTACAGAGGACAACGGTAATTGGGGATATGGAAAACAAGTAGGCAAATATCTATGCCCATCAAAACACCTGAGTCTTGTAAATGATTACCTAAAATCATCAATTAGTAGTTTAGCAACAGAAATCAAGGAGGTGCTAGCCAGCAAAAGTAAGCAATCAATAGATGAAAAAATTCAAGCAACTCAAAGAAGACTCAGAAGATGAGAGAACCCATACAAATGGAATTGAAGGAATGAAGGAATCCACTACCAAGCCATAGTAACGCACATACAGGTGGAGAATTGGATAGACGGACATTTTAGACAAATTACAAGTCAGCAATGATAACGAACTCAAACAAGAAATGAGATACAAACCAATGGAAGAAAATGTAAGGTACCTAATAAAAAAGAACAAGAAAAACAATCTCCAAATTATAGGAATACCAGAAGGGAAGAAAAAGAGGAAGAACAAGTACTGAGAGAGATAATAGCAAAGAACTTTTCCACTCTCTGGAAAGAAGCAGAAAGGAGCCACTGTACAAATTTAGGAGGCAAAATGAGTACCAAACAAAATAGATCTTAACACACCACAATACCAGATAGTAATTCAGATAGCAAAAACGAGAGATGTGGACGCCTTAAAGCAGTAAAAAATATATATATATGTAAAAAGGAAAAAGCATAAGAATCAAGCCAGATATCCCATATCAAACAATCTGAGCAAGAAAAGAGTGGAATTACATATTGAATTACTGAATGAAATAATTTTTCAACCTAGGGTCCACTACCCAGCAAACCTTTCATTTTTATGGGAGAGAGGGATAACATCATTCTCAGACAAAAAAGAACTTGCAACATTTGAGTTAAACAAACTGCCTCTAAATGAACCAAATATGCAATTATAACAGCAATAACCCCACACAATATAAGTCACAGCAGCCATTTCTGTCAATAGTTTCCTTAAATGTCAATGGACTGAACTCCCCCATCAAAAGGCACAGATTAGCAGGTTGCATCAGAAAATTAAAATTAACCTAACCTTTGTCTACTTGGAGGAAACACACTTAAAAATCTTTGGATAGACACAGGCTCAGAGTAAAAGAATGGGAAAAATTATATGATCCTCTGGAGGAAAAAACTGGGACAACCATATCAGACCAAATTGCATTCAATCACAAGAAAGTAATTAGAGACAAGGATGGACATTACTTACTGATCATGGGAACAATAATAGACCAAGAAGTGCTAACCCTGGTCAACATATATGCACCAAATGTAAAATCGACAAAGGATGTAAGGATTTTACTACACAAAGAAAAACATATAGATGGAAACATGATAGCGGTGGGAGACTGCAATATATCAATCTTGCCACTACATAGACCCAGTAGTCAAAACAATGGGAAAGACATAAGAGACCTAAATGAGAAAAAAAAAGAGCTGGGACTAATACATTTATACAGGGTCTTTCATCCTCAAAATGCTGAATATACATTCTTTTCAAGTACACATGAAATGTTCTCTAGGATAGATAACATTCTAGGACATAAATCTAACAATATTTCACAAACATAAGGATCATACCAAGCATCCTATCAGACCCAATGTAACAGAGATTGAGATTGATTGTAAAAAAGAGAATGTGCAAAAAATATAACACCTGGAGACTAAGCAACTTGCCAATCAAAGAGGAAACCAAAGAAGAAATAAAGAATTTCCTTGAGATTAATGATAATAAAGAAACAAATTAACAAAATCTATAGAACACAGCAAAAACAATAATTAGGGGGACATAGCAATACTGGCCTACATAAGAAAACAGAAAAAAAATAAAATCAACAGCCTTAGGCACGCCATAAATATCTGGAAAGCTAACAACAAAGGAACCCAAACACAAGCAAAAGAAAATAAATAACAAAAACAAGAGCAGAAATCAATGCTATAGAAACAAAGAAAACAATGGATTTTGAAGACTAATTCTTGTCATCAAGAAAATGACCTGCTGTCCAGATGATAAAAAACACAATTTGTAAAATTAAGCCTATATACTGAGGCAGGTTTGCTTTCTTTTCTGTAGTGATCCTGGAATTTGTTAGAGAAAGAGGAAAGAATCCATTTGGGGAACGTAATAAAATATAAGATCCCAGAAAACACACACACACACACACACACACACACACACACACACTTTGTGTGTAATACAAAAAACTCTTGATCTGCCAAGAACAATAATAATTCCAAGTTAACAAAGAATAATTTTTATGCAAATAGACGTGGAAATGTGACTTTCAAATAAGCCAAGACTTAAAGAGTCAGTGAATCATTATTTGAATTCTCCAACAGCAGAATAATCTGCAATCCCCACCCTGCCCAAGCCACACGTGCTGCCTCCATCACCCAGAATCACCATTCTCTTGATGGACCTTCTTCATTGCCCTTCCAGGATTCACTTTAGGGACACCAATATGGTCAAACTTGAGGAACACACTGATTTAACAGAATGAACAACTAACAAGAACTTACTAAACCTTCTGCCATTGTATTAATGACTTCATCGAAGATACAATAGTTTTCACAAATGTGTTTGCTATTGTAATTTTTTCTTCCTTTTTAATTCTGAAACTTTTTTTCTTTTTTCCTTTTTTTAAAATAACTTTGCTTTCACTTATCTGGAAACAAATGTATTATGGTCAACTATGCGATGCATTTTCTTTAAGTAAAGTAAAAAATTAATGTAATAAAGTAATAACGTACTGCATCTTTACTCATTAGGGAGATGCAAATCAAACAACAATGAGATAGCATCTCATACCACAGATACTGGCTCACATCACTAAGAACAAGAACAACCATTGCAGATGGGGAGGGGGGAGAAAGCAACATTTATTTACTGTTGGTGAAAATATTGACTGGTCCAGCCTTTCTGGAAAAACAATATGGACTTTTCTAAAAAATTGAGCTTCCATTTGACCCAGCTACTCCACATCTTGGAATATGTCTCAGGGACCTTAAACAAATGAATAAAAGACCTTTATACCCCTATGTTTTTGCTGTACTATCTGCAAGAGTCAAATTCTGAAAAGAACCCAAGTGTCCAAGAATAGATGACAGGATGAAGAAAAATGTTTAAAAAATAAAGAAAATACACAATGCAATGTTACTGGGTCATAAGAAAAGATACAGTCATGAAATTTGAGCTATGTGGAAGTACCTGGAGAATATTGTGTTGAGTGAAGATAGAGGGAGAGAGCTCAACACAGAACAATCTCATCTATGGACTATAAACAAACATATTAGTGGAATGATCAATGCCTAAAGACAATGGAAACAAAGAACAAGAGAAATGGTGTTCAGTAGGAAATATGCTACTTGAGGAAGCTAGGGGATAGGGCAAGACAGTGAGGGGGCAATGACTATGATAGAGGGAAGGATTCAACCAGGAGGATGTGGTGCTGATAGGTGGTAAAATCGTATTTATGAAACCCTATCAGCAATAGTACTGTAAACTACAGTGCTAATATGTAGAAAAATGTGCCTTGCATAAAATCAGAATGGTAGGTGGGAAGCAATCGAGGCAGGGAAGGGGCATTAGTGGAGGGAAGTTGACACTGGTAAAGGGAACAATGTTGAAATATTGTAAACCTGAAATCCAATTATGAATACATTTTTAATTTCACAGTGACTAAATTTACAAAAAATAACCTAAGTATCAAGGTGTGATGAAAAATTGCCATAGAATAAATATATTATATACCTATAACATTTTTCTTTTATTAAAAAAAGGTTGACCTTTGGGTAATCTAATGTGTTACAATACTACATTAGTCCAAGGTAATATAGAACTATTCCCTTAAAGAAGGGAAGAAGCCATCTAAATTTATTCTTTGGAAATGAAAATCTATTCACTTTAGTCAATTCAAATTGGCTAATTTAGCTAATCAAAGATTCATCTTCACTTTCTGACTCTCTTCCTTATCAAAGAGACTTGCACATTCTTGAGAGAGAGATGAAGAAGAAAGAATGATAAAGATTTGATATCTTTATTGATATCAGTTGTAGATTGGATAGTGCCAAACAGAAAATCCTGGACTCTGAGTTTAACCCTTAGGTATGATATAGAGTCTGGAGGAGTCTAAATGTGGGAGTTTTACTGTGGAATTTGCTTAAAGAAATATATTCACGGGGCCCGGGAGATAGCATGGAGGTAAGGCGTTTGCCTTTCATGCAAAAGGTCATCGGTTCGAATCCCGGTGCCCCATATGGTCCCCCGTGCCTGCCAGGAGCAATTTCTGAGCATGGAGCCACGAGTAACCCCTGAGCACTGCCGGGTGTGACCCAAAAACCACACACACACACACAAAAAGAAATATATTCACACTGAAAGAGAAGTTCACACAGACAATTCAAAGCAAACGACTACCAATAAGCCTCTTCACAGGCTTCAAGTTAAAGTTCAGAAGCAAAGAGTAACTTAGATATCAAGTTCACAAGAAACTATTCCTTATAGATGAAAGGATGTTCTGGGTCATCAAATGCCTTACTGTGATAATCAGAGAGAAGACTGCCAACCTCAATATAGGTGGGTTAGCAGGCACTTTAGCAGTCTGCAGATATCACTAGATGGCCATTTAAATCTTAGACACAAATGACAGGAACACAGTTTGAGAGAAACTGGGCCATAATGGGACAGCAAAAAATCCTTAATGCAAAACTGATCCAAAGGAGCACTGAAAAAGCTAGATTTTTTGATCCCAACTCCGGCATGAACTCACAATATGGAACCTAGGAAATTTACTATTGAAACAAAAGATTAAGATGAGTTAGTTATGATAATGGTATTATTCAATGTTCTGGTGTTATTTGTCACTCATGGTATAAACATGTTCACAGCCTTGGCCACACTTGGAAAAGTTTCCTTCTCAGTCATGTAATACTTGAGTGTCAGGGGGGAAAGGTTGATGTTTGCTGACAATGGTGGTATTTAACTACTGGTCTGCTGACTAGTGCCAGTGCACAGGTATAAAAAAGTTGAAAACTGGGGTCAGAGTGGTGGCGCAGCGGTAGTAGGGCTTTTACCTTGCACCCTGCTGAAATAGGATAGACCATGGTTTGATACCCGATATCCCATATGGCCCCCCCAAGTCAGGAGTGATTTCTGAGTGCAGAGCCAAGAATAATCCCTGAGAGTCACCGTGTGTAGCCCAAAAAACAACCCCTCCAAAAAAGTTGAAAACTACTAACTAGATCATGTTTGCTCAACCTGTACTGTGCTTCAATAACACCCTAGATAAAATCTGAATTCTTGTAGGATTGAGATAGAGCCTGAGATTCTGGATTTTTAACAACTCACAGTTGATACTAAAACAATTGGGCTAGGGATCATACATGAGTATCAAGACTATAGAGGATCATATTAGTTATGAAATGCTATGATCCTGAAGTCATAATATTCCTCACTCTGCCTTTCTAGATCAGTATTTGTCCCCAAATACTTTGATAAGTCTACTGATGAGGCCAATTAGTTAAATTAGGTAGCCAGAAAAATAATGTCCAATAACCCAGTCTGATTCTATATGACAATACCTTTTGCTTTGTGCCATATATAGAATTTCCAGTAGTCATATCTATCTCTGGGTACTATGTTACCACTAGCTATTGCCTTCAATAGAAATCCTTGCCATAAGAAATTCATGAGCTGTGTTGCAGTAATGTTCGCTTTAGGATCTCAGAGCACTATATCATGAGTAGTTAATTTTCATCATACAGGACAAATCATAAAAACAGAGAAAAAATTCTACTGTAGAGCAAGTGTGTTCAATCCCTATGCCACAACTTCCCAACACATCTAGCATTAAAATATCCATCACAGAGGCCAGAGCGACAGCACAGTAGGTAGGGAATTTGCCTTGCACATGGCCGACCCTGACTTGCTCCCCAGCATAGTCCCCAGAGCCTGCCAGGAGCGATTTCTGAGCACAGAGCCGAGGAGTAATCCCTGAGCACCAGTGAGTGTGGCACCAAAATATAAAACAATAATAAAATAAAATACCAGCTCAGGGCCAGAATAGCAGAAGACTGGAGGCACTTGCCTTGAGCATAGTCTGCCCTGGTTCAATTCCCTGAACTGCATATGATTTCCTGAACACTGTCAGGAGTGATTTCTGAGCAAAGAACCTATATATGCAGGGCATCGCACAGCACAGACTACTTGGCAACTATTTGTTGAAAATACAAATATTTATACATGAATGGATGGATGGATGAATGAATGAACGAATAAAGCAACTGGAGCTACTGTTTTGTTCAAGGCCATTTCTGGGGTAATACAGCTGGAGAAGCAACATAAGCAGCAGAAGAAAAAACAGGGAAGCAGACACTCATTTGGTCACACTGTCTGAAGTGTCCCTGCTTTTGGACTACCCTTTGTTGTTTCATGATACACAACAGGATGCATCTGCCCAGACCTGAGAGCTCTCTATACGGGTAGATAGGAAAACTGACTCAAAGCCCTTATTAATTAAAACGAGTTTGCAACAGGAAAATTCTGCTAACAAATGCTAAGTAGTCTGCCTCCTGCTGGGTTTAATGTCTACATTTGCAGAGAATTGTCTCCTAATTGTGAAGCCAGAAGAGGAAACAACATCAACCACTGGCCTGTTATTTATCATGTCAAAAAAACATTAAGTCAGCGAATGGCCAAGGAAATAACATGTTTTCTATGGGTTTGTTAGTGAAAAGAAAGCTAGTTTTTCTTACACCTTATCCCTACTTAACTTTGAATTTCTAGTCAAGCACTACATTCCTATCTAACATGGTTCCTTTAAAGCTCTAACCCAAGAATTTTACACTTATTTAAGGCTTTGTGAAGTTGAGGGAAACTTCTGTTTTGAAGGAGGACATGAAATAATTTGGATGGCTCAAAAAGAAGAGAAGAGGTGTGAAGAGAAAGTAGAGGTGGAAGGTAAGATATTCAAGGATCTTTACTTGAACTCATATTAATAGACATCTTTCCTGCCACACTGGTTCACCTGGAGCTCTCCAGTCCTATAAAGCCTTTTTTCCAACAAGAAACAGACACACTTCAAGGGTGAAGAAACCATGTATCTCTTAGGCCAAGGGAATTCCCTTTCTAATCTCCCAAATATTTACTGTGCTTGTGCCAAAAAAAGGCACAAAATTTTTTTGTTTTTGTTTTTATTTAGAGATTGTGGTTATTGTTTGGTTGTTGTCTTTATTGCTGTGATGCTTTTCGTTTTTTTTGTTTGTTTATTTGATTTTTTATGTTGTTTTGTTGTTTTTGCTGTATTTTTGTTTTTGTTGTTGTTTGTGTCTTTGTTATGTTTTTCTTCCTTTTTACCCTCTCTTATCTTAATTAGATATTTATAACCTCTATATGGACTCTTCCCATTTTTTATTTGTTTGATTTTTGTCCCCCTACTCTTTTTCTTCTTTCCTTCAAACAGAACTGCATAATTTGAATCATCTAGTTCTGCCTCATAAATTGAAGGGGAAATAATGGATGGTACCAAGACCAAGCGGGCATATGAATATTGAGTAAAAATTAAGAAATGATCAGACTTTAAAAACAATTCCAAAGCCAACTATAACAGAATTGATACCCAGTCTACAAAAGCTAGACACAGAGGGGACCACTTATTCTAGCAGCCAGGGGAACAAGCTGGGAACAGGCATGGATGGAGGACAACACTGGTGATGGGAATGCCACTAATTCAATGTCACTATGTACCTAAAATATTACTGTGAAATATTTGTAATTCATTTTGGTCAAAATAAAAAATATTAAAAATAAAAGAATATTATACTTCAACTATAAAGTAACACCTGTTCAGATCTGGGTGATGAATAAATAATGGTCTCTGAAATCAATGGGTTTTGTTATGAAAGCAGTATCAATTTAGTGTACTGAAAAATTAAAATTTTGCCAATTCCTCTTAAACTATATATATATATATAAAAGAAACAGACACAGTTTGTCATATAAAACTGAATAAATTCATCCTACAATTGTATTCTTAATTCTCCAGGAAAAAATAGTCCTACTGAAATGTTGGGGCCGAAAGTGTTGGTGTCTACCTTAAAGGAGGAAGTTTCTGTGGCCCCACTGGTGCCCCTGAATGATCTGGCCTTCAAGCTTGTCAGAATGAGGTCCAGAAAAACAAAAGTCGCAGCAAATGTTTGTAAACTTTCAGTTGAGAGATCAGTATGCTCCACAGTGATTCAAGATGCAATTTCTGCAAGAAAGGAAGAGTCTTGAAACAGAAATTGTTCTGACTAAAGCCTCGCCATGATTAGTGTAGCTCTATTATTTTCCAAACCTAAGGGATAAGGGAAGGGTATTTAGAAAAATTTTAGAGAAAAATCTAAATTCTCTTTCAAACATAACGAACTTTCCCTTTGAAAATTAGTGACTCTAGTAAAACTCTTTCTATAACTCCATTAGGGTTTGTGTGTGACAAAGAGTAGCTACTAATGGCCCTTAATGATTACTAAGTGGGTTTCTCAGAATATTACTTATTTAATGAAAAGTAATGGCTGTCTCACTGTAGCCCAGAGAGTGATGCTAAGTGGCCTCTTCACATGCATGTTCCTTTTAGCGCCAGCTTTTCTCAGGGCATACACACTTGAGAGATGCTAAACAAAAAAGGAGTCATACCTACCTCATAACAACCTCTGTAGAACACAACCAGAAATTGCTTTTAGTCCATTTCCAGGTGCTTCATGGAGCTGCCTACCAATTCTCTACCTTTTTGTGGTCTAAAGATTGGAGATCATTGTTCTAATGGAAAAGGACCAGAGAATAAGAAAGTCTATTTTTCCCTTCTGAATCAAATCTCCACTAAGTAGCAAGATGATGTCAATGATGATAACTGGATCCTTTATCTGGAAAATGTAAAGTCATGGGCTCAGGGTTTTACAGGCCAGTTCGCATAAATCTGGCTTTCAAAAACTCAGAGCTTCTGTTCAGTTTGTAATTGGAAAAGTAACATTATTTATGCAT
>PVKC010024083.1:0-17027 GCA_004027635.1 Crocidura indochinensis | reverse complement strand
AGGAACGAATTAAAGATATCTTTCTTCCCAGCTATCATGCAACACTGTACCAGAAGTATTAGCTTAGTGATTAGGTGGGAAAAATATAATGAAACCAAGAGTATAAAATGGAGAAAGTAAAAACTTGATATATATTGATGGGGTAACTATTCACCATATATAACTATATCCTAACTTACAGCAACATTAAAATACTATTAAAAAATGCTATGATAATTTGAATAGATGTATTTTCAAAATTAAATACATGTGAGGGATAAGTCATGAAGAAGTAACCATCAGTGATAATCATAAATGCAAAACAGGGACCCGGGATATAGCATGGAGGTAAGGTGTTTGCCTTTCATGCAAAAGGTCATCGGTTCGAATCCCGGTGCCCCATATGGTCCCCCGTGCCTGCCAGGAGCAATTTCTGAGCATGAAGTCATGAGTAACCCCTGAGCACTGCCGGGTGTGACCCAAAAAAACACACAATAAAATAAAATAAAATAAATGCAAAACTATAGACTAAAGTGATAGCACAGCAGTAGGACATTTGCCTTGCTTGCGGCTGACCCGGGATGGACCTGAGTTCAATCCCTGATGTCCATATGTTACCCCAAGTCAGGAGCAATTTCTGAGTTCATAGCCAAGAGTAACCCCTAAGCATCACAGTTTGTGGCCCACAAACCAAAAAAAACTAATAAATGCAAGCCAAAATATAATGAGCTATGAAACTGAAAGCTAACAATCTCAATAGAAGAGTGTAGGCCAATTTTTTTACTTTTCTAGGCCATGCCTGCTGCACCCGTCATCCACAGTTGCCACTTCACTAATGACCCTGCTTCAAAACTCTTCTATTGCTCTCTGCAGACCAACACAACAGGTGTGCCAGTATTTGGGCAATTATCACATGGACTTTGTTTTTTTGGGAGTGAGTATTGGTACCCTCGCACCCTACTTTCTTGCACTTTCATAAGACCTGACAGCCCACAAAAACTGCAGTATCAGCAGTAAGAGTTGGAATTTCTGGACCATGCAGCGATATTAATGACTGTGCTACAAGTAAGTTTTTTGCTTAATACCATCATCACAACAACTTAGGTACCAATGTATATCTGAAACCACCTAATATTCTAAAATATATGAAGTAATATAATAGTGAACTAGCAGCACTGTTTACTAAATCTTCTGACAATGTCTTCATAATTTTGAGTAACAATGATTTTCACATATTTCCTTGCTACTGTACCCTTCTCTTCTTTATCATGCTTCCTCTCTCATTTTCTTTTTTAATAATTTCTAACTTACCTGCAAACATATGTATTATGATCAACTATTTTAATTATGTGATAAAATTTTTTTTGGTTTTTGGGCCACACCCAGTGACGCTCAGAGGTTACTCCTGGCTATGCGCTCAGAAGTCACTCCTGGCAGGCACGGGGGACCATATGGGAACTGGGGGATCGAACCGTGGTCCGTCCTAGGCTAGCGCAGGCAAGGCAGCAGGCACCTTACCTCCTGCGCCACCTCCCGGCTCCCAAACATTTTTTTTTGTGATATATTTTTAAAAGCAATAATTTAAATTTATAAAAAGATTTTTCAAAGTATGATAATAAATGTAATGTAAATCTTCATTTTCTGCAAACATATTTGTAATGATGAAATAAATAAGTGAATAAACAAGATGTTGGCCTCACAGTATTATAACACGCTTGTGGTACTTGTGGCATTCCAGTAACGTGTTATTTATATCAAGAGTCTTATGGTACGACCCGAAGTCTATAATAGCTCTTTCTGGCCCCTTTAGTTCTTATTATGTCTTACAATTTCATTTAGAAAGAAACAAGTTCATCTATGTTACAGAAAACTACATGGTTTAATAGTTTCTTAGAGTTGAAAAATGACCACCTATGTTTCTGCCTGCAACAAAACTATATTCTGGGCTTACACCAGCTCTTTCAGGGTCAGAGATCATTCTTTTTTTTTGGGGGGGGGGGTCACACCCGGCAGTGCTCAGGGGTTACTCCTGGCTCTATGCTCAGAAATTATCCTGGCAGGCACGGGGGACCATATGGGGCACCGGGATTCGAACCGATGACCTTTTGCATGAAAGGCAAACTCCTTACCTCCATGCTATCTCCCGGGCCCCTCAGAGATCATTCTTGACAGTGTTGAGAGGACATTTGAAGTACTGGGAACTGAGTGTGGGCCAGATATCTTAAAACCATGCATCTTATCTCTGTACTTATCTTTGTGTTCTTTAACTTCATTTTGATGCATTTTTCTTAAATTTTTATCAAAAACATATAATGATTTTTTTTTGTGGGGGGACACACCCGGTGACGCTCAGGGGTTACTCCTGGCTATTCGCTCAGAAGTCGTTCCTGGCAGGCACGGGGGACCATTTGGGGAACCGGGGATCGAACCACAGTCCGTCCTAGGTTAGCACACGCACCTTTTCTCCAGCGCCACCGCCCGGATTGAATATTTTTAGAGTGAAAGGGTGAGGATGCACAATTATAATAAATCAAGGTAAGACTTTATTCTATCTACCAACAAACCCTAATCTTACTCTACTCCCTGGGTGTCACAAACCCAATTATATAAAGAGGGGAGGAGGATGTTCTAGCTTCTATTGTTCATTAAAACAATGGCTGTTATCTAGGGTAACTTTGTACCATTACTTCACGTCCTTTGCAGATATGCTAGGAGGCTATCTAATATGGCCAGAGACCTCAGGCGGAGTTAAATGGAGACTTAGACTTCAGAAAGAGAACCCAAAGGTTTAAAACATTAATCACTTTATGAAATGACTTCCCTCCTGTTAGAAATAGTGCTGCACAGGTTTGCATTCATTAGTTTTGCTACATTATGTTGAAATTAATAATGTTCAGAATAACATTTCAATTTTAATACTGACTAGTCTAATTGACATAAGAGTTGCAAAGATATATTTCTTTTAATATTTAAATTTATTTATTTGCAGTTCATTGGTTCCAGCAGGTTACTATCTCCAATTTAATTTATTTTATAGGAAAAATATTTGTTAAAACATTTTGGCAAACTTTGCTTTCCTCTACTTACCTAATTACTGATTTCCTTAAGAGTCTTTTGTATATTTACTTGTGTGGCTTACAGAAAAAAGGAAAATAAAATTTGTGTATGTTCTTCAAAGAAATGGAATATCATATGCAGCTTTTAGATTAAGTGCAAGTTTCTAAGAAAATAGTCTGTGATTATATTTGTCTCATTTTATACACTATAACATTTTTTGAATGCTTGGTTCAATTTCAGGTATAAAAATCTATCAATGATCACAAGGTGAGTTTTAATAAATTGAATTTATGATGATTATAAAAGATAATTTGCTGACACACTTCATCATAAGCAGTTCTCTTGATTGTAACAATATCCAAATTGCTTTTCCCTCCATTAGATTCTCTGCCTTGAAAAACATTTAAAAACTTGCTATAAAATAAGCATTCCAATAAACATCTGTTCCTTTGCTTTAAAAACTCAACACAGGTGAAATAGAATAGTGACATGTATTGTGGGGCCTTGAGTTCTGAACAAGGAAAGACACCATTTTGTAAAGGACCATATGCTAGGTTTCTCTTTCTTAAATGTAAGTTTCCACCTCCCTGATCTACCTGGCCATATCAGGTAGACTAACTGAAAAGTAAGCAGTATAAAGGTAACCTAGACAACAGCCAATTTTCATAAAGATCATCAGAAGTTAAAAACACTCTTCATCCCTTACCTATGTAAACTGATTTGTGGCCATGGCTAGGGTCATCTCCTCTGGGAAACGCCCTGGCCAATTTGGGGCTTGTAGCTGATGGAACTAAGTTTTGTTTTTCTTTACTCTAATTATGTGGTCTTGTTTTTCAACTAAGGACTCAACTGTATATATAATTGTTTTAATTTTGACATTGGAGAATAATCCATTCTGCCCATTTTACATATGAAAAGATTAACATTCTTGTTGAAAAATTAAAAACACTGGACCTTCTTTAATATATTTTTGTCTGGAATATATATTTTCTCAATTTAAGTCTGACAGATAAATAAATCTAAGGACAAAATGTATATATATATATATATATGTGTGTGTTTATGTGTTCTTAACAGCTTACTTTTTTATATTTGGTGAGATTAGATACAGTATTTTTATATAGGTGTTTTGTGTTTGTGTGTGTAATAAAACAAGTTATTTGCGAATATAAAAGGAGGAAGGAGAGCTAGATTTAGATAGATAATCCAGTCGACACTTCCAGAATAAAGAGATCTCAAAGTATAGGTAGGTGAATGTTAAGTTTGGCTATTTTCCTTTTTTGTCCCAAGTTCTTTACATAAAAGTAGGAGTTAGTTAGAAGTGCTTGACTTCTGGGCTGAAGAGAAATTCTAGAATTGCTATTAAAGTCCTTTTTTAGACATTCCTGATTATCAGGGATCTTTTATGTCTGTGCTTATAATTCTATTTCTCAGCAGCTTTTCAGGATCCTTAGATGGGTCTTTTGGGTCAAAGGCCTCCAATATCTTTAACTGATTTAGATTTCACTCTATTGATTCCCAATATGTTTCACAAAGCCCCTCATCTCCCAATGTTTCTGTTTGTATCATATCCTCCATTATATAGTACACCCTTAAATACTTAAAAATTACATATGTGAAAGTTCATCTTCTGCAGTTTCTTCATACTAAAACATGACTTCAGATTCTGCCTATATTAAGGTCTGAGATCTCTGGCCAACTTAATATTCATAAGTCCAGCAATGATTTGTTATATATCAGAGCTGTCACTCTGAAAGTCTGGAAGGAGAACATAATCTGGAAAACATAATCTGTTTGGGGGTGGAAAGAGCATTTTAACATGACAATAGCTATGAAATAGGAGTTCTGGTGTCACTCTTTTGCATCATGGTAAATCTATTGCAAATGAAATTGTCAATTTCTCCATGCACTGCTGACTGCTAAAACATGTACAATGTTAACAGACTTAAACTTCACTTTTCAGTGTTAGATTTTTAAAAAAATGAAATTTCAAAGCCGCAATAGTCCAGAGTAGTTGCCTGCTTTGCTCTTTTTCAGAATTGCCTTTTATACCTATCCTAAACTAATAACACAGTTAGTTAATTTTAAAATCTCTGAGTCCAATAAAAGTCTCAGTATGGTGAACCACTTCGTTTCAACTATCTTCATTTCACACTTTAAACATTCCTGCAAAATTATGGACTCTTCCTAAGAAAGAGGAGTTAGCAATTCCAGAAATTATAAATTCTATACCAAAGTTTAGGTTCCCTGGTGATTAAGAATTTAAGAGGCAAATGATTCAAATAGAGATACCAAAACACGTAAATCAGTGAGATCACTCTGTAAAAATCTCCTGCATTTCTTGCCACTTCATTGCCACTGGACACATTACAATAAGATCAGGATTTCCTATGAAAACCCCACAAAATAAACCATATTTAACTTGATCCTCTACTTACACATTACATGTAGGGAATTCTTTTCCCTACTCTTCTACCTCCAATAAACTTTTCTAGTCTCTCATTTTGAAACTAAGCATCTTTATTACTAAACATCATTTTTATTCATGAAAATATAAAAGAACCTGGCAAACATGGACCAAAAATAGAAACAACACACTTCTTGCATCATTAAGCAATATGTTGTGCAATAACAATCATTAAGCAATAGCTTATATGGGCTAAATGGAATTTTCGCCTTCAAAGCTGTTCTGTACCTGAGAAAGACTTTAGGCACAATGAGAACCAAGTCTTGGCAATCTCTTGGCATAATTTTCTCAATATCTTTTTGAGTTGTGATTAAGGTTTCCTGAGGGCTGTGAATTGTCAGGCTGCATAGAAATTATAATTTATTTGTAAAGCAGAGACTGCATTTTGGGTAACTTTAGGAGTGGAAAATATCATTGTTATTTTATAGCGACCCCAATAAGTCAAATCCAGGGATTATTTTAAGTAACGTTTTATACACTTCACTGGCTTTCTTAGTGCAGGTGGGCAAAGCTTTTGTTCACCCAGTGAAGATGTCAATATGAATTAGTAATTATCTCTACCCTAAGCATCTAAATATTTCTGTGAAGCCAAGTTGCCCAATCTTTTATGGGGTAGATTTCTAGATGCTCAAGAGGTGTTATCAGGAAAAATCTCTGGATACCCACTAATTCATTATTGGCACAGCGTATAATTCTGAATTACTGCTCTTACTGTCCCCTTTAGCCCCTTTTCCCTAGCAACAAATTTCGATACAATGATGTTGTTACAGCATCATCTCCTAAGATGAAACCCTCATAATCATTTATCTACATTTTCATTGCTTAGTAACAGGAGTAAGTATGATCTATTTTTTAATCAAACATTCACTAGTTTATTTTAAAAATGTCACTTTAGGGACCAGAGAATTAGCACAGTGGTAGAGCATTTGCCTTGCACAAAGCTGACCCAGGAAGGACCTCAGTTCAATTCCCAGCATCCCATATGGTCAACAGAGCACATATCCAGAAGAAAGTCCTGAGCATCACTGGGTGTGGCTCAAAACCAAAAAAAAAAAAAACAAAATAAAAATTGTAATGATAATTATTCCTTTCCTTCAGAATATTTTAACTTAATAGAAACTTTTGCTCTATAAGAAATAACTTCCATACTTACATAAGAATTAAGAGCAGTATTCCTTAACCTATTAGCTCTTTCTCTAGGGATCGACTCTATTTTTAATCGCTAAATATTTTTTCTGTGATTTTTTTTTGTGATTTTATTTTTCTCTGTGACTATTTTTGCATGTTATACATGCCCCTTCCTTCATATTTTGGTATGAGCATGTAAGACTAAGAATGTGTATTTAGATTCAATATAGTTGTTTAGTCTAAGTACTGCAGCAAATTGACAAGCTGAATGAAAGCAATTAATTTTCCTTTTAGAGTTGAAGTTTAAACTGATAACGTTTTAGCTTCTACCATTCTAGTCGATTCACAGAAGCATATATGGCTTTGCAGTGTCTTCATGAATGAAGCTATCACCATATATAAGGCAAATATGTGCTGGATTTTGGGGAGAGCTGTCTTTTACATCGTTTCTGCTAGAAACTACTTGTTTCATCACCTCCATGAATAACTAATATGTTCTCTTATAGGCTTCCTGAGGGAGATGGATCCTGGAATAAATGTCTAAATGTCCTAAGATTGACTCCCACAGTGTCTTACTTTAGATATTGTATATAAAATATGACTTCACTTGTAAAATTTTTGTAATATAGATTTTTCTTCTGTAGATCTTGATGATCAATATTCACTTGTCAATATTTGTAGAAAAACAGACTAGAAATTGTAAATCTTACAGAGGTTAAAAATAGGCAGATCCCACTTCCACCAGGAGAAGGACCATTCATAATTGATGATACCAATTAAGGGTTGGAACCGAAAAGTAAAACAGGCTGTCTATCCATACTATTAGTCTTAAGGACTGATCAAGGAGAGACCCCAGCTGACCTGTTTGCAAGGTCATTGAAGAATTTATGACTTAACCAAGGGCAGTCAGCACATATCTTTTCCAGTCCATATACACTTTCTATCAGATGCAGCTATTTCATTCCACTGCAGGCTGCAGGTGGGCAGGATTCTGGCAGCCTCTGTGGAGAATCCCAAATGCACACCTCAACTCCCAATAAAGACCTGATTAGTCAACTATGGTTCTGCCTCTGCCTCTTCTATTCCACCAACCTTCAGTATTGGAAGATAATATTAAAATAATACAACAAAAATAAACTAGATATATATGTATATATATGTAACTCCAGCATTAATGACTAAATAAATGTAGATATTGTTATATTTTCACTGGATTGACAATATCTCAGCTGAAGGGAGTATTTGAAGACAACTAGAATGCAGATGTTGCTGCTAGTGGTGTTGAATGTTACACTTTGTAAATTTATATGAATCATTTTAATACATATGATTCCTGATTTAGTAATTTTACCCCAATCATATAAGTATAATAATATAATATAAATCATATAAGTAAATTTAAGTTTCTACAGGCCACTAAAATAGTATTGACTTTAATATATCTCATGTCTCAATATGTCTAAAATATTTTAATATTTAGTAGATATTAAACTATGCTACATTTAATACTTAGAGTATTATTCTCAAAATCAGTGTGGGGGACTACAACTAGGAAGTATAGAATGTATATTGCATTTGTTAAAATTCTGGGCTTGATCAACAATACATTTTAAAGAAATAATAACTGCAATTGGAGCACAACATTTTAATTGCTTGATAAAAACATGTAGCCACTTTGTATTAAGAATGCCTACCTTGGATGAAAAAATAATAATAACACAACATACTTCTTATTAAAGTGAGTTTATTTCCATTTGTTTTTCAATGCTATGCAAATCAACAAATTCCTGTAGTCTTGTCAGATTTTGACTATCTGTGATAGATTCAATTTGTAATAAAACTATTAATTAATACAATATATTAAAGTAATTTAATCGGGGGGCTGGGGAGCTGGCGCAGGGTGTAAGGCTTCTGCTTGCACTTGCTAGCCTAGGATGAACCATGTTTTAATCCACCAGCATCCCATATGGTCCTCCAAGGCAGGAGTGATTTCTGAGGACATAACCAGGAGTAACCTCTGAGTGTCATTGAGTGTGGCAAAAACAAACAAACAAACAAAAATAAAACAGCAACAACAAAGCAAAACCAAAAAAGGGGGATTTAATTGGGAAATAAAATCAAAGGGAACTAAGACATAGTATAGCAAGTAGGGCATTTTTCTTGTACACAGGCCAACCTGGGTTTAATTCTGGGCATCCCAAAAAATGTTTGGAGCCTATAATGAGTAACTCTCTAGCACAGAGTTAGTAGCATCTCCTAAGTGCCACTGGATGTGATCCCCCAAAAGTAAAATCAAATGTAATCATAAAAGTACATTTATTTTTACAACATATAATATTTGGAATAGTAAAAAAATCCTACAACCTATTAAAAACTATAAATAAAATTAAAGACTAATTCTCTTTCCTAAAACTAAAATACAATTTTTTTCTAAACATTAAAACAAAACTAAATTTTATATATAACTCATAAAATTTTATTGGATTTAATCTTATGAGATTAAGTCTAAAATGACAACATAATAATTGATAAAATACTAGTAAACAATATAAGAAGATATTGTACTATTTCTATATTTATGAGAATAGTGGACTTATAAATCTAGTTAAATGAAAATGATAAATACATAGATTTAATTAAGATATAAAACAAGTCAGCAACACATTAAGAAACTTTCAAGGTTTTTGGAGGGGAATAAAACTAGTTTTATTATAAGTTTGAGGAAGGAGAGAGAGTAAGAAACAGAGGAATAATGTGTTCAAAAGAGAATTCAAGCTTCTTTCTAGGCAGTGATAGAAACCTGATCCCTACATTAATTAAAATATAAAACTTCACATTTCAAACAGGAAAGGGCAGCATTTTCATGAGGGGTACCATAGGCATGTACAGACAACACATGTGCTTGGGCACCACATACACCTCAAGATAGTTTCTTCATATCTATATTTATAATTTTAAGAAAATAAATGCTAATTCTTATAAAATGTATTACATGCATCAACAGAATTGAAAACGATATTATAGTAGACAAGGTGTGTTAAGATATCTTCTTAGATTAAGAGAGTTAATATTATTTTTCTAGGAGATTACTTTCCTTTGGCAATATTGAGAAAATAGATTCCATGTATCTGGTGTGCACCTGGTACTTATGTCTGTGACTTTGAGTGTGGCTGATTTGTGGTGGGAGATTATTTAATGTGACTAATATTGAGAAATTCGAATTGTATAACTAGCTCAATTTTAAGAATTCCTGAATTGGGAAAAACAGATTAAAATAATTTCATAACAAAGACGGTCTAAACCAGACATTTCCTGAAATATAAGGCATTTGACAAGAAAATTTCTCCATAAAATTGTCATATTTTAAAACAACAGCAAAATAGCAGGATCAGGGTGATTGTACAATGAGTATACATTTTACTTAACACAGTAAACCCAAGCTCTATACCTGCCATCCTTTATGGCCCTTTAATCATAGCTAGATTGCCTCCGAAGAATAGAACCATGAGTAATCCCTGAGGACTGCCTGTTGTACCATTCCCACCCCACCCCAAGTCCACTAAAAAGCAAGCTTTACTTGGTTACTTCTTTGGTTTTATTTTTTTTATTAATATCTTTATTTAAAAATCTTGATTACAAATAGGATTGTGATTAGGTTTTATTTGTTTTTTACAGGAATGTATTTTCTTCCTCAGAAATGTTATGTTTTAAAAGCATAGAATGTCCTATTTAGATAGGTTTATAAATAACAAAAATGTGTCCTTAAAAGGGAAATACAGGGGCCGGGCGGTGGCGCTGGAGGTAAGGTACCTGCCTTAGGACAGACCGGACCGCGGTTCGATCCCCCGGTTCCCATATGGTCCCCCGTGCCTGCCAGGAGCAACTTCTGAGCGCATAGCCAGGAGTAACCCCTGAGCGTCACTGGGTGTGGCCCAAAAACCAAAAAAAAAAAAAAAAAAAAAAAAAAAAAAAAAAAAAAAAAAAAAAAAAAAAAAAAAAAAAAAAAAAAAAAAAAAGGGAAATACATTAGAATATAAAAGCCATTATATAGAATTAACTTACTAGATAGTATACTTTTAAATCTATTTTATATCCTGCGAATTCCATCTTTTACAGAATAAACTGATTTAGGAACAACAGTTAGATATTTATTTTCTTCCCTGATATTTTTATAGGAAATTCTAGTTTTTTTCCTGTTAGGTTTGAATCTCTCATAAAAGAATCCGCATAAACGACGTCTAAATTTTAGCCCTAGGTTCATCCTAGGAGCTAGCTAGAATCTACTGCAATGGGATACCATGAAAACTTATGTTTTCCATGGTTCTTATTGTGTAAAATGTGATTTTCTGCATTTCATATTCTGTTATTTTGATTTCTGTGACTGAAAATTTTACATCACTGTGAATTTAAATCTTTTAAATATTTTGGCATTTTGATTATAGTTTTTTATTTTATTATTTTGAATCTGATGATGTTAAGTTTAATAAATAAATATATCTGTAAAACTTCAATTTGAAGTATTTTATATACTTGCACAATTAAACCCTCATTTATGCCTAAATGTATGAATCTATGTAAAATAGAATAAATATTTTATATGCAAACTCAATTTATTTTATTATTTAATTTAGCTTAATTTATTAGTTTGTGACTCTCACAAATATGGAATTTTTAATTTGATAATTTTGGGAAAGGATAATTTTTGAGTAACAAAGCCTATAATTTGAATATATACATTATGCATTTGGAATAAAATGGAAAACAAAAATCTTTGTTTCTTTTAATAAAATGATAAATATTTAAAATGGTTTATAAATTAATGTATCATTTGCTATATTCTAAGTTATACAAAGTCATTGACTTTCAGATAAAATATTTTATTCAGTTTTAATTCTGTAAAATTACCTTATGAAAATATTTATATATATATTAAATTGAGATTGCCATTTTATCTGAGAGAAATATGTATAAATAAGTTTGTTAAGATTAATAAATTATTGTTCTTTTACTATGCTTAGTAAAATAGATATTGGGTAATAATCTATCATTTTAACAATGCATTATTTTGTCTAATAATGATAAGTATAGATTAAAATATGTATAGATTAAATAATTATGTGGTTGTATACAAAATATTTGAATGAATGCGAATTGTTTAAAAATTAAATTTATAATAAATTTCACTAAAAATTGGAAGTGTATATTTAATTAGGAGTAAATTAATAAACCTATAAAATAAATTTATTTACTCACATATAAATATATATAAAATATATATATGTTTTAAATGTAAATTCTGCTTAGCTCTCTTTATAGCTGAGATATAGCCAGGTAATATATAATTTGTTCTTGTTAGAATACTTGTTTAGCTATACTGCTTAAGACAAATCAATGGTAAAAAAAACCTTATTTTTCAGAAAAATTATGTCAAAGGAGAAATTTTCTTTTTTAGTTTTACTTTTCAAATTTATTTTATTAAGGATTAAAGAGTTATGATACTTTATATTTAGATGTACAATATTTTAGCAACAATCCCAATAGCAGTGTCAATATATCTTCTCTAGTTTTCCCTGGTTCCCTCTCATACCTGAAGTCTATCCCATTAACAGTAACAAAGTTTAGATAGGTTGTTGTAGCTTTTATGTCATATTTTCTATTTTGCTGACACTGTAGTTTGGCTATGGAATCATACCACTGTATCATACCACTGTATTACACCACTGAAGTAGCTGAAACCCTTGACTCCTAACTTCACACCCATATAACTATGCTTCCTATCTGCCTCAATATTCTTTTTAAAATTTTTAAGTTTAAATTCAAGTTTTTTCTAATTTAATTTTGATCTCATTTCCACCCCTATACTTTGTGATTAAGCGTACTCTTATAACCCTATGTACTCTTTTGCACTACCTTATCCTGTAATTTTTTTTTTATATACATGGGAGAAGTGAGATTTTTTTTTTGGTTTATCATTCTTCTTCTGGCTAATTCTATTCAGTGTGATAGTTTCCATTTCCATTTAAGTTGCAGTGAATTGCATTATGTCATTGTTCTTTAGAGCTTCATAGTATTCCATTATGTGTATGTAGTTTCATAATACATTATCTATTATTACATGGAGGTCGATTCAATTTCTTAGTTATTGTACTAAGCACTGCTATTCACTAAATGAATAATTGTGTGCAGATGTCTTTGGATGATTGTCTTTATATCCTGATTGTAGACACAAAAAGTAATTTTTAGGTCATAAGGAAGTTTAATTCATAGTTCACTGAGGCACTTTAGTACTTTATTTCCACAGGTGTTAATCCAGACAACACTGCCACTGACATTGATTGAGAGTAATTTCTTTTGATATTACATTGCAAGGAAATTCATTTTATTTTAGATTTAAGATCTTTTGTTGTTTTTTATTAAGCCTTACTTGAGAAAATTAGTTATACAATCTCTGAGCTTTACAGTAGTTCTATCTAACTTATATAAACCAAGAATATTTTAAGATTGCATTGGTAAAATTCTCTATTATATTGACTTGTTTATCCTAAAATATGACACAAAGTTTATATTCATATATATTATTTGACAACATCCTAGGTAGTTTCTTTAAATTCATTTCTATAAGAAGTTAAATTATTGAAAATAGGAACTAAAATCAGATTCATGTAGTGGTATGTATGTCTCCATTACACATTGATATGAGTTTTAATTGCAAACTGTATGACAGTTTGAACTATTTTACTGTCTTTATATTCTTCTCTTACTTGCATAATGAATTGATACAATCATATCAATGTCAGTAGAAATAGGCACAAGTTAGCTTACAATGTGTTGGGTTTTGTATTATCATACATTTCTTTTTAATATTGCAACTCTATTCATTTGTAATTCCCACGACAACCACCACGAACATTTTAATTCTTTAACTGAAAAATAACTCTAATAACTCTCCCAGTCTTACTGTCTTTCTGATGACCATGATAGCTTTAAATAATTCAGAGTTACTTTTGCTGTCTTGCATCAGTTTATTCATTCTAGTTATTTTTTTCAAACGAGTGAAAATTTTATCTAGCATTTGTCCATTACTTTCTTGTTGTACTGAAATATAATTTCAACTTCTGCCTATTTTGTTCCATTGCAATTTTTTCATATATTCAAAGTAAGACTAGAATTGAATTTGAGTACATAAGTTATCATTTCTATAATATAATGATGTGCATCTAGGTTCATTCATTTTAGATAAAATTATCAATAACAGCTATTGATAGCATATAGGTAAAATATCCTTTTACATTTATATTTTTCATATTCAGAGTCCTGAGCAATAGTAAGGATATTTGCTTGTAGACAGTCAACCAGTGTTTCAGTCCCTACATTAATATGGTTCTTTAAAAACAGCCAGGAGTAAACCACGAGAGCAAAGCCATGAGTAACACATATATCCTGCCAAAAGAAGCCTAAAAAATCTTAATATTCTGTAGATCTTGTAAAGCTATTGATGAATATAATAGAATTTCTACACTTATTTCTTTTTTATAATGTTATTTTGTGACACAATGTGAGCATATAAGTATTTACTTGCATATAATATTTAGATGTATTTATATATTTTAGATGTGTATTAACTATACATCTAATTCAGTCTTAAAGGTTTTAGTAAATTAATATATAAAATACTCTAATACATAGGATATTATCAAGAAGAGTTGATAACTAGGTAACACAATAAATATAAATAAGGTAAGATTAACTTTACATCAAGTAAACAATAAAAGATTAGATGTCAAAAAGTGTAACCAGATATCTAGTACAGTGTACAAGATGCTTGAATTACATGCAGTCAACCAAGTTCAATATTCAGTATCTCATATACTTTCCAAGCACTGCTAATATAGAGTATCATTTGAGCAATGCCATATATAACGCCAAAACAAAAAAAATAAATAAAAGAAATAAAATTAAATTAAATTAAAGCCTAAGTATGCTTCTCAATAAATCTTTGGTTAATGAAGAAAGCAGCTGGATTTTTTGTTTTACCAACTTATGCATTCTAAGGATAGTACATTTTTAATTTTATTTTTGAAAAATGCATCATGTATTTGACATATTTGACCCCAACTCACTTGTTTCCAGATAAGTGAAAATAAAGTTATTTTTAAAAGACAGGGTAAAACATGAAATAAAACAAGGGATAACAACATCGAACACATGAAGCTGTCCAAAATTCAAAGTGTTGTTACTGATATGCAGCTTTTAGTGGTGAGTTCTTAGTGGCAAGGCAACACAGAATAAAGAATATATGGGAGGTGGGGTTTGTGCTCACGCTCGCTCCAAAAAGGCCTGGTGATATAAGTCCAAATACCAGTTTATCTGAAATTTGGTCAGACTAGTAATCCCGAAGGAAATTGAAGCGAAGTTATGAGGCAGAGCCAAAGGCAAAGTAGTGAATCTGAGAGATGGAGGCAGAAAAAGTTGGCGTCAGCAGAGTGACCCAGCTTCTCCTCCCAAGATGGGCATCTTTCTGCTGTATGGCTTGTATGCATGATCTTTCGCATCTTGCTTTGTATCTTCTTCAAGAAAAGAATGAGTCTATAAAGTTGGTCCAGTTAGAACATGGAGACTATGTTTGTGGATGTTTTTACAGCACTAGTATATTCTGAAAATAAAAAATATTTTTAAAAAATCAATATGGAGGGCCCAGAGAGATAACACAGCAGTAGACCTTTTGTCTTAGAAGCAGAAGGACGGTAGTTTGAATCCTGGCATTTCATATGGTCCCCCAAGTCTACCACAAGAGATTTCTGAGTGTAGAGCCAGGAGAAACCCCTGAATGTTGCAGGGTGTGACAAAAAAAATCAATATGGAGGTTGGAATGATAACAAAGTTGGTAGGAGGTTTGCCTTGCAAGCTGTCAATACTGGTTCAGTCACAATCTCCCTTGTATTTCTCCAAGACTGCCTGGAGATAAAACTAAACACAAAGCCAGGAATAATTCCTGAGCACTGCCAGGTATGAATAAAAAGCAAACAAAAAAGCAAGCAAGCAAACATAGAAATGAATAAATAAAATATGACTATATTTGTCGTATACTATTTTATATTTTGAATATTTCAAAAGGTTCAAATATCAATTTTGCGATATTCATAGAAGCAAAGTGACTTAATGTCAGGAATATTTTCTGTGTATAATTACCCATCTATAAACTATATTTGATATTTAAAATGGCATTTATGCTACATAGAATATTTATTTTAAAATTAAAACTAAGTGATATAGATGATTCAAAATCTAATTGTGTAAAATTTAGCTTTATGAATTCAATATGTTTTATTAGGTAATCCAACATTAATAAATATTTTTTATAAAATTGGAAGAAGAGGGGCCACACACACAAGCACAATGGCAGGGTGTTTGCTTTGCATGCAGATAGATGGTGTTTCGAATCCCAGCATCTCATATGGTCCCTTGAGCCAGCCAGGAGCAATTTCTGAGCACAGAGCCAGGAGTAACCCCTGAGCGCTGCTGGGTGTGACCCAAAATCAAACCAAAAAAAGGATAAAAAATGGAAGAATATTTACTTCCTTTAAATTTATTTATTTACAGTAAATATTACATAATTACTGAATAATTAAAATTATAAACTGAGAAATTGTATTACATCATATAAACATTTTAGAATGTCTATAAGCAAAAATATGAATTTCTGTCTTGTTAAGTATTATGCTCAGCATGAAGCTGCAAAAATCATAGTGTTATTCTTTCCTCGATTTAATATTGGAGGAACAATTAAAGCAGAGAATGAAAACAAGCTCCCCAAAAGAAATAGACTAATTTAAAAAAAAACACACCTCACCATGATTTTATTTAAATGAGGTTTTTGATCACTTGATCTGACCCTGTGTGGTGCACAGCAACTTTTGTTGCCTAATATATTTGAATGACAATTATTATAATTTACTAAGAGGTGCTGCAGGGGATTAGGAAACTTGGAATGCCAGAACTGCACTTTCACAACAGACATCGCTGCCAGATAATTAACCTTGCTGTTTGTTTAGCATCCACTGAATGCTTCATTACTGATTCAGTCAATTATCTCCTGGTAATGACCGCTACAGAAGGTAGAATTGCTTAATTAAAATTATTTAGACCAAGGAAGAACTTTGATTGGGCCATGATTATTAGAAAGGCATGATTAATCTCTATGAGATGAACAGCTCACTTAAAGCTTTGCTTTATTATATCAATATGCCAAACTCATTCATTTTCCAATCTAATGTATTATTTTTGCCAAGTGCCTTTAAAATATTAGACAGCAGCAAGAGTTGCATAAGATCAGCTCTCAAGTACTTTATCAATCAGATATCTGAAATCTGAAAATACATTTCTATTAATTTCATAA
>PVKC010024082.1:0-17022 GCA_004027635.1 Crocidura indochinensis | reverse complement strand
AAGAAGAAGAAGAAGAAGAAGAAGAAGAAGAAGAAGAAGAAGAAGAAGAAGAAGAAGAAGAAGAAGAAGAAGAAGAAGAAGAAGAAGAAGAAGAAGAAGAAGAAAAAGAGCTTATTAAACCTAAACGTTCTGCTGGGCCTTTAAAGAGTTAATTGGTCATTCAATGATTTAAAAAAAATACTTGTTACTGAACCCTTCTTTCTCTTCTCTCTCATTAGTCTTTCTATTTTTTAATGACTTTGCCTTTGTTCTTCCTGAAGTAAATATATTATGATCAATTGTGTCAACTATGTGACATATTTTCTTTAAATAAATTTTTAAAAAAAAGTCAGAAGCAGACTAATATAATAGTATTAAACTTCAGATCAGGAAGTCTCAAGGTCTATCGCTTAAACTTTTGAGGTTAACTTTAATTAATATGCATGTGCATGGAACTGTAAAAAAAATACTATGCCTTCAATGTTAAAAGAGTTACATAAATTTAGTGGCTTTAGATTGCTTTGTGTAGTGCTAAGAAATATTATAATGTACTACAATCTGGGGACTTGAGGGACAAAGTAATTGTGTATGTGTTTTGTTTTATTTTTCTTAATGTTTTTTGGCTGAAAGTTCAAAATTAAGGTATCAGCAAGAGGATTTCTTCTGAGAATTCTGTTTATGGGTGATTGTCTTCCCACTGTAACTTTACCTTGTCCTCTTTCTTTTCATCTTTGTCTCCATAAAATAAAAAAATAAAAGAATATAATTTTCAAGCAAATAAAAATGAGATGAAAAATTTAAAAAAAAAGAAATATGGAAAAGTTTAATTTCACTTATATTAATTTCAGAAACAATCCAAATTACCAAAGGCAGGAGAGTCAAAGA
This sequence comes from Crocidura indochinensis, assembly GCA_004027635.1. Classification (NCBI taxonomy): domain Eukaryota; kingdom Metazoa; phylum Chordata; class Mammalia; order Eulipotyphla; family Soricidae; genus Crocidura; species Crocidura indochinensis. The sequence continues at coordinate 16,158 of PVKC010024082.1, read as the reverse complement.
CTAGCTATCCTGGGTCAGAAGATTTGGGGAGAGACAGCTATCAATTAGAAGACCATGATGGGAGCTTCTAGAGAGCTAATAGCATTCTGTGTTTTGATTCTGGGTGCTGATTAGACAGGTGTGTTGTTTGAATATTCATCAAGTGATGTGTTTATGATTTGCATCCCTTTCTAAATGTATGTTATGACTGATAATAAGTTAACATGCCTTTATGCCCCTAAAATGATTTTTAAAATAATGAGGGAGGGCAGGATAGGTTAACAAGAGTTGCAAAGATCAACAGATACATTTGACCTATCAAATGCAATCCAGAGCCTGGGATAAAACCAGCCAGTGGAAATGTTAATAAAAAAAAAAAGTAAAGATCCCTCTTTCAGCAGAATGCAACTTTCTGGCTAGGTAATTTTTATGCCAGCATACCTTGCTCAGTCATCGCATGTTTCTAATTCATACAGATCTTTTTATCTCTCCTTTTCCTTATGTAACTTCTCCATAAAGTTAAGGTTGCAGCAAGATTGCTCATATTCTAACTATCCATCCTGAACTCTATATGCCACCACTTCCCTAAACCAAAGCCAACATCCCAGAAAAATCTTTCTGAGGAAATGAAGACTCAGAGACACAAACTGAAAAGACATGAAAAGAGAAGTCAGTCCCCAACATGCCCAATGGTCTATATAAATGTGGTCTATGTGAAAGACACAAAGTTCCTTCTGTCAGCAAAATAGTTGAAGCACTGTCTTTCACCCTGCAGTTAATCATGATATATTGGTGATTTCATCTGTAGATAAATATTCACTCTACTGACATTTGTGTCTTGCCTCTGAGCTGTAAAGTCAGGCTTTTGGAAGGCTAAGCGAAGAGGCTTGGGAATTAATTAGGACCGTCTGGAGTTCGTCCTTAGATCACCAACCAAGTTCTAATGTTAATGTCATTCTTTCAAATGAGAGGGGATTTGCAAAATCATATGATGGGTCTAAAGAAAACTCAAGCTGACCCTCCGTGCCTCCTTCAGATCATCTGTCTTTGAAATGTCCCCTATATTGTCTGGCCTCCAGTGGCATTTCATGAGTCAGATGTTAGAGAGAGCGATGATTATGCTGATGCCCATTTTTGAATCTTCACAAATCAGGCAGTTCTTGATAGGGCTCCAACTTCTGGCTGCTCTATGGTTCTTTCAGACCATGCTCTTTCAGGATCACCTAGCTTACAACACGCTTCAAACTTCATATTCCACACCTCACTCTAACATATGCATGATTATTAATTAGCTTTTTCCCAGTGACACCCATAGTTGCTGTACATATTTCTATTATCACAGAACTGGCCTGGCAATAAAATGGCTTTAGAGGAATTTGACCTATGCAAGAGTGAGACAATGACTTGCATATTCCTGTTACCCACAGCTCCCTGGACAATATTTGCTATCTTTATTGCTTTTTCTGATAATGCATGTAATACAGGCAATATATGCCTTAGAGTCTTTTTAAAATGCAAAGAGTCAGCAACAAAACTTCCCCCAACTCACAAGAACAGAACTCCCATTTGATTTATATTTAGTCAACAATGTTGTGTATCAAAAATGTTATAAGTATTAATTTTCTCAACAGTAAAATACCATGGTTTGCATGGTATTTTCCACCATGATGTGAAAAACAGAGCATTTTCTTTGTTGAGATACAGGACTTAACCTTATTCATTTTAACGGCTGCATAGTATTCTGTCATAAGAGAGGATAAAATGTACCTATTCGGGGGCCGGGCAGTGGCGCTGGAGGTAAGGTGCCTGCCTTGCCTGCGCTAGCCTAGGATGTACCACGGTTCGATCCCCCAGTTTCCCATATGGTCCCCCAAGCCAGGAGCGACTTCTGAGCGCATGGCCAGGAGTAACCCCTGAGCGTCACTGGGTGTGGCCCAAAAACAAACAAAAAAAATGTACCTATCCATTTCTCATGCAAAGAAAATCAGCTAAGAAGATGAGGATAGGGAGTCAGCTATTAAATTAATTGGGGAAATCCAGCTCCCTGCAGACATTTTTAAATGCCTTCACATGCTGAAGAATACAGAAGGATCTTTTCTTTCACACCAGAAGAATCTCAGGGATTCTGAGAATGAGGTGACCCCCAACAGTATATTATGGAACCTCTGGAAAGTCTTCAGGGAAGAAAAAAAGATTCCTTCAAGTAAACCATTCCCTGACATGGGTAACAGAGCAGCTTCTGGAACAGAAGACAGTAGAGTTGGCATCAAAAGTCTTTTGCTGAATGACCACTCAGCATGATCCACAGCAAGGTAGCAACAAAGAGCCAAAGGCAATACAAGTAGAGAATTGATCCACAGAACTGAGCTGAGGAGAGGTGGGGCTTCAGAGTTCTTAGAAAAGAAAAGTGGGTACACTGGTTTTGAGTGTGATGTTGGAATCAGGAAGTCATTTACAGTACAGAGAAGAGAGAGGATGGGGAGAAGGGAGGGGAAAGAGAGGAGAGGAGGAAGAGCGGAGCCAAGAAAGAAAGGAACAGAGGAGAGGAGAGGGAAGGAAGGGGAGAGGAGGGGGTGGAGAGAGAAACAAAGAAAAGAAAGAGGAAGTTTTTTTAAAAAATATCTTTTGCAGCCTGAAGTGAAGGAAAGTTATGATTGTGGCTGGAGGAAGCAGAAGGAGAAAATCATTCAATGACATAAAAGTACCTAGGGAGATTGGGGACAGGAACACACTGCCTAGCCTCAGCAAGGCACAGCCAAACCTGTCCTTTAAAGACAACAGCAAAGTGAGGAAGGAACACAACTAACCTTTGGGACTCTCAGGAAGAGGAGAGCTCAACCAGGAGAACAGAAATCACCAAAAGACTTCATGGTGCAGCCCAGCCATTCTGTGTTGATGCTACAAACAAAGAACTGCTGTGGGATGGGGGTCGGAGGAGCAGTGGGAAAGGCAGGGAGCAGGTTGCTGAGGTGGCATGGGAGCACTTGCAGCTCCTCCCTTTGCATCCTGCTGAAACCAGATGCCTCAGCTCTCTGGGTGCCTGCCTCTCTAATCAGCAAGGAGAAAGCAATCAATAGTGTCAAAGGCTTTCAGCAATAACATGTCTCCTACATATGTCAGCCTACAGCAGTACCCACTGGTCCCTCAAAGGTGAGACTATCCATCATTCTCATCCCAAAACTTCCTCAGAAGTCATTTCTCCAGGGTCAGCCCTCAGGGTTGCATCTCTAGCTTCATAGAGTTGATCCCTTATATAAATTATTTCCCAGCTGAAGGTCACACAACTGTTCCATAAGTCTGCTTGTCCCCTGTTGGGTTATAGTTGAAGAACAACTAGTAGTAATCAATGAAATGAGCCTCTCCCTCACAAAGGGGCCCAAGAGCCAGGTCTATTTTGAAAATAAAGTTGCAATGACTGCAAAGAGAAGTCTTAAATTTACTTTTTATTTCCATTTTTTAGACCCAGCAGGAAGTCATCAGCTTTACAGGAAACAGAGGCATCTGTCTGCTTCTACCTAAGACCTCCCAGCTTGCCTCCCAGCTTGGATAATGTATCAGAAGCAGCTCCATCAATCTGCCCACAGACACAGAACCCAGAGAATGGAACCAGAGCCACTCCACTGCCTCCTGCGTGCCCCTGCCATTGATTTCCTGCTCCCAACCCCCCAGGCACAGAGGCATTGCTCTCTCCAGCCTGTGAGAATCAATGGCCTGCCTGCAGCCAACCTTCCTCAAATGCCATGGCAGCTGGACCAGCTTCTAGAAAGAAGGAAACATCCTTCAATACTGTGGTCTTCCTTGTTCTGTTCTGGTTCTGGATTCCCAGCCCTGTTGGCCCAACTGGCCTTAGGCTTGGAAAAAGCTGGAGTCAGTCTATTGGGTGCTTAGAACACGTCTTCTCTGAGCCAGGCAGGCCCTTTTCTGGAAACTAAAATACAACACACTGGACACATAGAAGGTCTGAAGGCTCCAAGACAGCACCTCCCTATCTAAGGACCAGGTCACAGAGACAGAATTACTTTGGGGCTTTGAGGGAGATTAGCAGCGAGAGATAGTGACTGGGAGGAGGCTCTTTCTTCAAGAGTCCTGAAGAATCCCTCTGAGAATCTGACACTTGGGTCCCAAGCTGGAGGATGTGAAGAAAGCAGCTTGCTTTTGTTTGTTTGCTTGTTAATTGATTTTGGGCCACATATAGCGACACTCAGGAGTTACTCCTGAGTCTGTGCTCAGAAATCACTCCTGGAAGGCTCATGGGACCTAATGAGATGCTGGGAATCAAACCAAGGTCGGCCGCATACAAGGCAAATGCCCTACCCACTGTGCTTCACTCCAGCCTAGGAAGGCAGCTCTTAGTGGCAGCACCAGCACACATGGCCATGAAGCCATCCCCAGAATATATGGTAGAAGTGGAAAACAGATAAGGGTAAGGAACTGTGCTCCAGTTTGGCCTGGCTACGTAACTGCTGGCATGAACATGGGCCTTCATTAGCTGGACGGCCCATCTGACTCTACTTAAGGAGCCCCAGGCACGCCCTGAGCATGGAAATCAATGACTGGATTAGCAGGGCAACCTGGTGCCCAGGCCAAGCAAATTCGTCTTGCACAAGGTAGGGCTGCTGATTCAGCAGCTGATTTGGAGACCTCCATCACTTTCCACTTTGGGGCATGAGGGGCATCTATTGCCACCCAGGGAACAAGGTCTTTTCCCTACCAAGGATCTGGAGCACATTGTTACCCAATGAACTTGGGCCTGGAGCTGTGCCCGGGCATTGTGCTCCGTTAATGTTGCCATGGTTACATCAGACCTGAGTTACCTGAACTTTTGCTGTGCTGGCTGCAGGAGCAACAGCTGCTCTTTTTTTCTGTAATTTGCTGACAAAGTGGCAGAAATATCAAAAGGTTGAAAAGTTAAGTTAAAATCCCCAAGTTTAGAGAGACCATGAGTAGGCAGATCACACCAAGAAACTGAAATATTATGGCTCATTTGAAATTTCTTCTTTTTATTTATTTATTTATTTATTTTGGTTTTTGGGTCACACCCAGTGGCGTTCTAGCTCTGCCGCTCCTGACAGGCTGGGGGACCCTATGGGATGCTAGTATTCGAACCAGGGTTCCTCCTGTGTTGGCTGCAATTCAAAGCAAACGCCTTACTGCTGTGCTATCACTCAGACCCTTCATTAGAAATGTCTAGCCTCTGAATTTCAGCAGGAAGAGGATCCGGACTATGAAATCTTTTCTCTAGTACCTACAACAGTACCCATCATAAAATGAGTTCTCAATAAATGTAATCATTTCATTATTTACCTATGGAAAGCAATCATATATGAAGTAAGACCAAACATTTTTTTAAAAAATCATCTTGGATTCTATCCTCTTTAAAAGTCAATAGTAAATGAGAATGCTTGGGAAATTATATCCTTCTCAATGCAAACGAGAGAAATAAAGAGAAATTTTTCAACAGGAAATGAGAGGTAAGCACGTGAGGCTAGGCAAGCCAGAGTTAGCCCTCCGGGAAGTAGATGGCAAGTCAGTATTTGATTTGTAAGGTATTTATTTGGGAAAATGCCTAGAGAGGTAAAGGAGAGGAGAAGAGATGGGAGAAAAGGAGAGTAGAGAGGAAGATAGGAAATGAGAGAAAAGACAAAAGAGAGGAGAGGGGAAGAGAGGAGAGGAGAGGGGAGGACATGAGAGGAGAGGGAAGAGAGGAAAGGGAGAGGAAGAGAGGGGAGGGGAGAAGAGGAGAGGGAATAAGAGGGGGAGGAGAAGAGAGGAGGGGGAAGGAGAAGAGAGAAGAGGAAGGAGAAGGGGAGGGAGTAAGAGAAGGGGCGGGGAGGAAGAGAAAGAGAGGGATGGAAGTGGAGGGAAGAGGAGAAGAAGGGAGGGGACAGGAGAGAACAAGATGGGAGGAGAGGGAAGAGAAGAGGTGGGGAAGAAAAAGAAGAGATGGGGAAAGAGGAGAGGAGGGGAGGGAAGAGAAGAGGAGGGGAGGAGAAAGTAGAGGAGGGGAAAGAGGAGAGGAGGGGAGTGAAGAGGGGAGGAGGGGAAGAGAAAAGAGGAGAGAGGAGAGGAAGGGAAGGGAGGGGAGAGGAGAGCCTTCAAACCACCATGCAAGTAAAGCACACATGGGAGAAAAGAAAAAGAAATTTGAAGAGAACGATCCAAGTCCTCCAAAAAGCTCTTGAAATGTCTTAGTCAATCACATTGTAAAACTGGAGCCAAAGAAGCTCCAAACTTAAAAATAAATGGCCAAATGTTCAATTCTGTTGTCCCTTGGCATTCAATCAAGGCTAGTTAGGCAGGCCACAGAGTGTGGGATGGATCTAATGTGGGATGGTTGTAATGTGGAACTGAGGGGCTGCTCAGAATCTTTGTTCCTCCAAGTAAGGAGAACAGAGCAGAGCCCCTATGAAGCCACCTTAGGTGTAAGGGATATTGGACAATAGGAGGGAAAGGAAAATCCCCAATGGGCTGGAAACTGGAGCCAGTTTGCTGGAGGAGGTCTGGGGATTTAATTGAGGTCACAGAGGCAAAGTAAATAAAGCAGCTGGGAGGCTGTACCTAAGACTGATCAGCTCTGCGCTTCTTGCACAGAACAGCTTCAAACTCCCTGCAGCTAGAAGCGGCCCTGTGACTCAGCTCTGGGCAGTGAGTGAAAAGTATGGCAGCAAGAATCTGCTGGAAGTTCTTGTGAAGAAGCTCTCTTAGCCTGAGGTTCTCTCTTCTTTTTCTTATTGGACCATGGACCTGAGGTTTGTTGGGGAAACAGTTGCTTGCTAACCTAAGATAAAGAGTCTGAGAATTAAATCTATGTGTTATATGGCAGGAATGCTAGCACAGTGGATGGGCACTTGCCTTGCAGATGTTCTACCCAGATTCAATCCCCAACATCCCATATAGTGCTCCAAGCACTGCCAGCAGTAACTCCTGAGTGCAGAGTATGGAGTAAACCCTGAGCAGCATGGGGTATGCCCCCCCCACACACACACAAATATAAGTGCTGTAAGTGGTGACACACAATGATGAACAAAGCCTGGAAATTTGACAATGGAACCTCCACACTGGGGAACTCACCTCAATAGTCTTTGTTCATGGAAAGTGACCCTCCATGAGGGTTAAGTCATAGAAGTAAAATTAGCATTGCACAAGGCCAAGTTCAAATCCTAAAGAATCTAGGGTAGATTCGAAGGGAAAGATTCTCTGAAATTGGTAGTGGTGGAATCCGTCTTGCTGTCTTTGTACAACACAACCCATAAAAGCAGCATTACTGGCTCATAATCAGCCTTGTGGGAGACAATTAGTTGGGAAGTAAGTGTGCAGGACAAAGTTTGTCTGTGTTTAAAGGGTGCAGAAGGCAAGGGAAAAGGATTCCAAAGGAAACCAAATACATATATCATAAATGAAGGAGTCCCAAAGTCTGTCCTGAAGCAGTTGGTGATTTAATTATGGAAACAAAGCAGAGAAATTTTACTGATTGAAACAATAACCAATATGTTCTATCATTTAATCACTACCCACAGTCATTTCCTCTCTTTGCCTCACTCCCACACACCACCTGTGACAGACCCATCATTATTCCCCCTAATAGCCCAAAAGAAGTTCCTCCCAACCGATCATTGCCCTGCCTCCTGGATAATCCCTACCACCTAAAGCCCCTCCCACCCAATGGATCCTCCCACCTGATAACTCTTACCACTCCCACTTGAAGTATTTTTTATAACTTTTATTGTGACCAATGTGAATTACAAGTCTTTCACAGTTATATTTAAGGTACATAGTGACAGTAAATTAGGACCATTCCCATCACCAGCATTGTCCTCCCTCCTTCCCTTTCCCAGCATGCATCTCATACCTCCCCCCTTTGCCCACTGAATTGCTAGTGTTACAGGTCCCCTCTGTGTATAGCTTGGTGTAGACTGGGTATCTTGATTTTATTGTCATTGATTTTGGATTTGGTATTTAGGCATGATCATTTTTTTATTTCTACTCAATGTTCATGAGACTGTTTGCCCCTGGTACCATCCACTTTTTCCTCCTCAATTTATGAGGCAGAACAAACAACAACAAACAACAACCAAATAAAAGAAAGGGGGATGGTGTGGCAAGATTTGTTTTGGGGGTTTGTTTTTCTTTTTTTTTCTTTTTTCTTTTTTGGCATAGGCACTATTAAATATTGGGGAAAATAAAAGGGGAATTCCCTTGGCCTAAAAGATACAGGGTTTCTCCACCCTTGAAGCATACTGTCATGGAAACAACTACAGGCTCCGGACATGCTCATGTCAAACCCCAAGGTTTTTTATTGTTCCAGGAAAAGTTCTGCTCAGTTGTGGTTGTCAAAAATCAGTCCTCTTAATGAGATCTTGGCATTTGCACAGATCATAGGACAAAGTCTAGTTTTTTTTTATGGTTCCAGAAGTTCTGTTCCATCACAATTGTTACAATCAGTCTTCTATAATTAGTGATCTTGGTTTTTGCACAGATCCTAGGAAAAAGTATAGGATAGAGTCTTTCCTTATGGTTCCAGAAGTTCTGTTCAGTCATGGTTGTCAAAGTCAGACCTCTCGAATTAGAGACCTTGGTTTTTGCACAAATCCTAGGACAAAGTCTAGGATAAATCTTTTTGATCCCAGGAAAAAGTTTTGCTCAGTCACAGTTGTCAAAGTCAGTTTACTATAATTAGTGATCTTGGTTTTTGCACAAATCAAAAAACAGAGTGTCTTCTGATTTTATCTTATCATTAGGTGATGAGGTAGGGTAACCTGTTCTTAGATCAAGTTGTTGCTGTTTCCTCATTCTCAGGATGTTGTATCAACCTAGCCTGGTGCAAGTTGGTGCCAGAGTGGTATTAAGGACTCTCGGGAGGGTGGGAGGTTGATTCTTGGTGCTTTTGCAGAGAACTGTGTCAGTTCTAAGGTTGGGATTTGGGGTTTGGGGTTGGATAGTCAATGTCTGATAATATGGGATAGTGAGTCCCCATGACAAATGTTCAGGGTAGGAGGTGCCCCTGTATTATCAAATGTATAGGTTCTTATCCCTAGTAGATAAGAGTTTGTTTCTATACATAAGATTTTCCCTTTTTTAGTATGCCTATGCAAAAAGGAAAGATGCCATATTATATTGTTGGTGCATTGGGGGGTAAGAATGACAGGCTCAACAACCTCTGTGCCCTGGTTTTGACCTGAGCTCTTATCCCAAGCAAGACTTTTTCTACTAAAATTTCATACCAAGCAGAAGCAAAACAAGCAAAAGAAAAAAAAATAGGATGGAGGAGGCTACCTTTACATTTGGCAATAAACACACTAAGAGGTATAATTATTAGGAATTAAATATACAAATAAAATATAGATATTTCCATTAAGTCTTGGAAGGTGAAATTCAGGGCACCCTTATCATGTAACCCTATCTATCATGTGAATTATTTACCAGTCCTGAGGGTCATCTACAAACTTAACAATTTTAGACCACACACACCAAAAAAAGTTAAAATTTACTTCTCTAGTTGCAACACACTTTAAGAAAAATTTCCCCTAGGAGTCCCCAATGTCACCCCACCCCCATCTTCTACATAACTTTACTTTAGGGTAAGACCTGCCCATTTCTGGGAGGGGTCTTGGAGAAGTCTCAAAAGGTTTGGTCAGAAGGCCAGGAGGGAATTGATGAGAGTATTTTGGAGGATAGAGGCTGCTGGAGGAGAGATGGCTGAAAGAAGCTAAGATGCAGGGCAAGCTGAGGAGAACATGCTTAAATAGGTTTAAGATTATAGGCCACACATGTTGGCCAGGGCTAATAAAGATGATATCGCCAGAAGTCTGACTGCCTGTGAGCTTTCTACCCACCACTATCCTGAAAGCTGCTGTCCTGATGGCTGGAGAGTGGGGTGGAGACACATGTGTCCTGAACTGGAGGAGGAGAAAGACCTCTCATTGTCCATCACCATCCACCACCATTCAGCCCCATTCAAAGAGCTTTTATTCTCATCCAAGATACAATTTGCTTGCCAGCTATCAATGACCATGATCCTGTTCGTGGTCTGTTTTTTCCATGTAAACTACCACTTCCATAACTCGGGAGAACAAATCCAGAGAAACTGCCCTGAAAACACTGTACACTTGCAGTGTGATGAGAGTGCGATTTCCAGGCCACACATCAACCATCAGCATGTCAGTCTCAGAATGCCAGCATAGGCATTGACTTATTCCCACTGATCTTCAGGTCAGGCATTGGAAATCTGATCAGCCTTCTGTGTTCCATAAAATCACATCTCACAGTCAGGAAAATGAATGTAGACCTCCAAAAGGAAACAGAAAAGCCTGACTTTTAAAAAACAAAACCAATCGCCTCATCCTCCCCTCACATCTCCAGGAAAGATGCACCAAATTATTCTTCTCATGTAAATGTATCTCTTCCATATTCGTTTCTAACTGCTTCAACAGAAAACTATTCCCTGTGGACCTTCTCACTGGTTTCTTCAATCTGGAGAAAATACTTGATTCATAATCATGCAATTACATTTCCAATTCAATGACCATTCTCATGTACTGGAATAACCTAGGAGCTTCATAGATGAAATCTATCAATAACTTTCCAACAGTACCTTCTTTGGTAATACAGACATTGCAGGTTGGAAGGGAGAAAATGAATATAGCAGTGACCATGTTATTAGACATTTGGAGTTCAACCCTTTTTACAGAATTTGTAATTAATTAATTTGTTTTTGTTGTAGTTTAGATAGCCTGGTTACAGTAGTGATAATTCTCATGGGTTTTATAGAGCAAGATTATTACACCTTCACTAGCACCTAAGTGCCTAAGACCTCCAGCCCAACCCTAATGCCATGTCTAGTCCTTCTCTTCTTCCCTCCCGCTACTGCCACTATGACAAGTCAATTTCAGTTTTGTGCTCAAAAGCCAAGGTAAAGACCTTTTTTAAGAGCAAATATATATCTATTACACAAAACTAATAAAATTAGAGAAACAGAAGCAAACAAAAGCTGGTTTCTTGGGAAAGGTGCTTAAGAGCTGAAGGCTAAAACAGAAGTCTGACATTTTGCTCCTCTGCCCATCTCCCGCCCATGCTGCCAACTTCAGATCTTTAAACCATCCAAACTGTGCACAGAAAGACTCGCTCACTCCCAAACCTGGAGCTCTCAGCTTCTTTTCTCAGGACCTGACATCCTGTTCATTTTTTGAACTGTTCACTGTTTGATTATGTCCATGACGACATCAGCCTGGGTACCACACCTAGCACATAATGGGATGTCCTGCAATGCAACAGGGGATTCAACAGTCTTGTTGTTCAAACACTAAATGTTGCTGTGAAGATATTGTGACTCTGACGAAAATCCATAATGAGGTGCTTCTATGTAAGGTAGATTAGCCTAGATCATCTGGCAACCTCGATGAGTCAGATTAACTGTTCTCCAGAGAGGGGTTGAGATTGCCCAGAAGCAGAAGACATTCCAGCTGTAGCCAGAAGTGTCAGCCTGTATTTGAAAGTTTCAGCTTTCCCATGCCCACCTGCTCCCTAAATTTCAAATGTGCTGAGGCGGACCCCCCCCAACAAGGTATGAGTCACTTCCTTGCAATAATCTCCAAATGCCTGTTTATTTGGTTGAATACTGACTGACAGATATAAGATAGATGTCATTAGAATATTTTCTTTCAGTGAATGCATTTGCCTTTTATGAAAGCAAACTTATTTGCAGCGGAGAGTTTCTAACCCTCCCATAAATAGCAAATTCGAACCACCATTATAGAAGGAACACATAAAGATCAATACAACAAAACAAAAACAATGTATTGGACTTCTGTCTGAACACAACTGCTTTCCAAAACTTCTAAGCTGCCTTGCTAAGTGTTAGGAAATTAAAGAACGGTGATTTAGTGCTGAGATGTGTCTACTTTGAAGACAATGTCTCAGAGGAACTGAGAGAGAAGTGAAACTCTTTATGAGCCTCATCACTATCAGTCTGATTTATAGCCTACCAGTCTAAGGGCCTAAGTAAAGAAGCTCATTTGCCTAGTGGCACCAGGAAAAAAAATCATTATTGGTCAACTCCCTTTAGTACAAGCTTCTCCCCCACATCTGTCAAGTAGACTAGTTAGATTGGCAAGAGCTAGACCAGTGGCTTCCTTCCAGTGTTTGAGGGCTTCTGAGGAGTAGCATCCACCCATCCATAGTACATGCGCACAGATTAGGAGACTTTGGACTCTCCTCCCCCACACCAGGACCCTTTTTTTGAATCCAAAAGCATCTTCCACAGTTCTAGCATTGGGTTTATTCCAAAGACAGAAACTAAGAGTCAGAGACTTTATATCATTTACTCCAAGCTCATACCTTTGGGGTGTGATGAAGCCAGGATTTGAATTCTTATCCCAGCTTCTTTCCATTACTGTGGCCTCCTATTGTTCCATCTAAATACAGTACCTACCTCAAGAACACCTGTTATGTGACACTGTTATGTGTTAATTGTCATGTGACATTGTTATGCCCCCTGTTATGTAACACTATACCCATGTATATTCAATATCAGAGTCTCAGCAACCAGAGGTTTTGAATTGGCACTTGCACCTTCTACACACCCCCTGAAGCATTATGAAAGAATGTTCTAGAGCACTTGGATTATTGATTTTCTGCATGATGAGTACTGCGTGCTTAGAACAATTGATCATAATTTAAACTGAAGAAAGTTAATAGTAGTCATGAAAACAAGAGAATAACCTCTTTCATCCATGTTTCCTCTGCACCTTCAAAAACAGCAAGAAGACTCCTAGTCACACAATAGGGGAGCCAGTCCAGGACTCTCCCTTGATCGTGGAAACAGCAAAAGCTACTCCAGCAGCATAAGAAATGTTACCCCAAAACTTTTGGGAGAACTGTTGATGTTCTATATCTGAAGAAAGAGGCCCCACGTCTGATGATGCGGATGACGCAGTTCTAAAGGAGAAGACCCTAGGAGAAATGTCCCAAGGAGTTTGTCCTGCACCATCTGGCATGATGGTTTCGTCCTTGTCTCCACTCCTATCCACAGGAATTGGGTTCCTAGCACCCCAAAACTCTTCCAATGGCCCACCAAAGCTGAGTTGCTTTGTTTGTTTGTTTGTTTTGGCCACACACTCAGGTTGGTCTGGCTCTGTGCCCAGAAAAATCACTCCTGGCTTGGGGCCCCATATGGAACGCTGGAAGATCAAACCTCGGTTCATCCTAGGTCAGCTGCATGCAAAGCAAATGCCCTACCACTGCTTCACCACTCCCTTCAGCTTTTGCTCCAGCTGTTTGCAAAACAAAACAAAATCATAACCACAATCACAGGAACTCTTGAAAATAGAAAGGCAAACCAGGAGTGTCTGAGGCAGGACTGCATTTAGTTTGAACAATAGGAGATCAAAGAATGGAAAGAAGATAGGTGAAGGTTCAAACCCTGGAGCTAGCATATGCCAATGCTAAGATCTTGGAGCAAATGCCGCATCTGATGGTGAGGTGAAACTGGAGGACGTTCCACATCCTGACTTCCATGAAACAAAGAAACCAGAATCTTTAACTACAGAAACTGGACAGCAACAACAGCTAATGTGTGAAAAAATTTCGCCACAGTAAATGACTCAGGGGTTGGACAACCTAGCTTGCCTGGAGCCCAGAGTCAGTCTTATGCCAGAGAACTTCAGGGATAAGGTCTCTTTGTATTTAGGACAAGGCTTTTTACTTTTCTTCCATTTTACCCATATTTTGCTGGGCCTATGCAAACAACACTTGCCACTCTTACACAGTTATTGCTGTATTTTTTAAAACTCTTATCCTTTTTTAAAAAAAGAAGAGTTTACTAAACTTTCGGCTGGTGCTACAGTGAATTCAATGTGAGTCAATAGTTTTCCAAAATACTCTTTTCTTTCTCTTCCATCTCTTTAGTTTTCTTTCAACTTTCTATTTTAAAAAATGTTGGTTTTGGTCTTCCTAAAAATGTATTATTATCAGTTATGTCAACTATATAATGCACTTTCTTTAAATAAATTAAATTAAATTAAAAAAAAGATCTTGGAGCAAATGATATAAATTATTTGACCTTTACTTTCAGGCTGTGGTACTGATTCAATGATAGAACTGTGGTAGATGCCTGCAGTTTTGTCTTCTTTGGGTTCAATAGGACTCTGCTTTGGAGGAAGGGAGATACTATCTAGGCCACTGGGTAAACATGCTCCCTTCTACTCCCTTTAACTGTTAGGATATAAACCATATTGACTAGTGATTATGTTCACCCCTCATATTGACAAAATCAGGATGATAAGCTGTCTGAGAATAATCCCAGTCATATCACTTTAGCATCTGGATCCAACTAGACCTGAAGCTCTCGGACTTATGCTGAGGACTTTTGTTTTTCTATTTTGCCACACAATAAAATCATCAACATGGTCACCTACATAAACTGTTCAGTTAGCGTCCTTTGCTTCCCAGCTAGGTTGTAAAATCTCCCAAGATGATATGATCCGGTGAGAATGTCATAAAAATTAATGATCCCAACTTAATGCACTCAACAGACACTAGCTGTCATTTTAAGGAGTTTAATAAATAATAGATCTAGGGGTTATCACACAGGACTAATGCATATTTACTACCTGATCATTGATACTTCTCCACAGTAGCTGTCCTGCATCACAAGTCATTCATCCAGCATCTGGGCCAGTCAGCAGGCTCATCTGAGCATGCCACTGAAGTCTTACATTAGGCTCTGGAGATGAGAAGTTAATAAACCAAAAAAAAACTATTTTTTGTAAATGGTATATCTCATTATAGTCACCACTCAGCTCTGTGTGGTTTAGTGGAACTATTCAAATGGGTAAATCATTTATTACTTATTAAGGCAGGGGAAGCACTGTAAAGTAATCATTAGCCTGCTAAAGAAGCTAAACTCTTGCCAAAGGGGGAAAATGGTCAAAGAATAATTCATCTGGTTTCTAAGATCCATATTTACATGCTGCCAAGATTTATGCCTGACACACATCCCCACTCCATCTTGATGACAAGAAAGATTTAATAATCACTTTTTATAAAGGTTGTTGTATTTAACCATTCTTCCAAAAATATCAGTGAAGGGGCTGAGGGGAGGGGGAACAGATGGAACATGACAAGACACATCAATTTCCCACATCATTTCACAACACCAGCGTCAGAAGGAAAAATCAGTTGGCAAATGATTATACTGCCATCTTTGGCTTGAGCTACCCTCAGCAGATTTCATATACCTGCTGCAGACACGCCTTGGCCTCTGAAATATCAATGCTCAAAAAAATCATACAAAAGAACTTGTATAATGCATCTTTCTGAATAAGTCCTTTATAAACAATATCTTAATGTCTTCTGAATGCCTCCAAGGTCTGATGAATAGGTAACTTAGGCATTGGTTTCATCTTTTGGGAAGTAAGGTAAATAAGAATTAACAGTAACTTAACTATTTTTAGAATTAGCACTAATTCAATAGTAGTCATATAAGTTCTCTTGTCTAATTCTTCTTTTCCACCCTTGAACAGCTCTGAATTTAACAATGATTGAGAAAAAGCAATTTATATAAAGTCACATTAAACAATTTACTTATGGTAATGTCACATTAGGAATCGTGAACAGTCTGTCAAAATTCAAAACTTTATGCCCAACATTGTTTCTTACCCTATGAATTTCCTGTTTTCTCCTCCTCTCAACTCTTTCATAATTTCTATTATGGAAAAATGGAATTCATTAGCATATAGACCAAGTCTACCCTGTTAAAAAGTTGTTTGAAGAGGACAAAAAGGAAGGAAAGAAAGTTGATTGAGTCAGACCATTGGTCCTCGGAAGAATCTCAAAATCTTGATAGATGTTATCACAACTGATCTTTCCCAACTTGGCATGGGCTTATATTCTGATCATATATATATATATTTTGGTTTTGGGGTCACACCCGGCAGTGCTCAGGGGTTACTTCTGGCTCCATGCTCAGAAATTGCTCCTGGCAGGCACGGGGGACCATGTGGGGCACTGGGATTCGAACCAATGACCTTTTGCATGAAAGGCAAATGCCTTACCTCCATGCTATCTCCCAGGCCCCCTGATCATATATTAAGTCAAAATACATGTCTTGGGAGGCGGGAAGTGGCGCAGGAGGTAAGGTGCCTGCTGCCTTGCCTAGGACGGACCACGGTTCGATCCCCCGGA
>PVKC010024081.1:0-17023 GCA_004027635.1 Crocidura indochinensis | reverse complement strand
TGGTCACACCCGGTGATGCTCAGGGGTTACTCCTGGCTATTCGCTCAGAAGTCGCTCCTGGCAGGCACGGGGACCATATGGGGAACCGGGGGATCGAACTGTGGTCCGTCCTAGGTTAGCGCAGACACCTTACCTTCAGCGCCACCTCCCGGCCCCCAGGAAGCTTCATTTCTATCCATAAGAGCTCAATAGAACCCATGGCTGTCCTTGGTTGGGTCTCAGTGCAGTCCTGAGGAGGGACCACCCAGGATTTGGCCGTAGTCCAACACAAGGACAGCCATGTTAGTTCTTGAGTCCAGGTGGCACATGACTACATATTTGCTGCCCAGGAATGGACAAGTACCCATTCAGAGGGAACTTAAAGATGCACATCAAGGGCCCCGTGTATGTAACCAAAGCCTGCTACTCTTTTCTGTCTCTCCACAGATGCGAGTGTGGCTAATAATTCCACACTATGACCCTCTGTGAAGAATACCAGAAAATGCCAATAGCTGCTACTGGCAGTAACTTAGAAGATGCCCCCAGTGGTAGCAGTCGTCCTGGATACAGCAATGGCGATGACCATGATTGAGACAGAGTGCTAGGTAGCTTAATGACTAAGTTAGATGCCAACAGTGTAGGTTGCGGCCATGAGGGTCGCCATTCAGAGGCAGTGGCAGTGATGATGCTGGCGTAAGAGGAAGTGGTAGAGCAGCAGCAGTGATAACAAGGGCCTTAAAGGCAGCAGCATAGGTGGCAGCAACGAAGATGCAGGCAATGAAGGTGCAGGTCTTAGAGATAAGTTCAGAGACAATAGCCATGAAGGTGCGGTCCTCAGAGACAACAGCGAGACAGAGGTGGTGAAAGTGGGAGCCTCAAAGACAATACCTGAGACAACAACGATGAATGTGGGGGCCTCAGAGACAGCAGTAGTGGTGGTGGTGGTGGTGACGGTATGGTCCTCACAGACAACAGCAGAGACAGCGGCAATGAAAGTGGGGTCCTCAAAGACAGCAGCGGCAACAGTGGCAGTGATGGTGGAGACCTCCAAGACAACAGCAATGGAGTGAGGGGCCTAGGAGACAAGAGCATGGTAAGTGGCACCGATGGTGGGAGCCTCAGAGACAACAGTAGAGACAGCAGCACTGAAGTAGTGGGCCTGCGAGACAACAGCAGAGACAGTGGCAGTGCAAGTTGGGACCTCTGAGGCAACAGCAGAGGCAGTGATTTTGAAAGTGGGAGCCTCAGGGACAAAAGCACAGATAACTTCAATGAAGGTGGTGGCCTCATAAGCAACAGCAGAGACAGAAGCAGTGATCATGGAGGACTCCAAGGCAAAGCCAGAGACAGCAGTAGTGGAAGTCTTGGCTTCAGAGGCAGGGGCAGAGGCAGTGGCAGTGACTATGGTAGCCTCAGAGGCAAAGGAAAAAGCAGCAGCAATGTTGATGGTGGTGTCAAGGACAGCAGCAGTCACCGCGCCAGATTCCATTAGTGGCTTTAAAATGGGCCTCTACATAGGTTCATTAATATACTTGATCCACCTCCCACCTCAATAAAGAGTTTATCAGAAGATGGAAAATCCCTTCTTTTGGATCTCTAGTGTCTAGGGATTTGTCAAGCTTAATTCACTTTTGAGTTTGTATTCAATGACAGGCCACAGGGCAACTTCAGCTCTTCAGCTGGCTTTAGCTCTTCACACTTGATTCTCTACTTTTCTCTGTCACATCTATTCCCCTATAAACTTCAGCACTTAATAAATTCAATTTTATGAAATGACTTAGCTATTTTTCTGGTCCTTTCAACCTTAGTGTTGATAAAATTTTTGTCCAAATTGTTAAGAGAGTTGCTATGCTCTTTTGCATGTATATGCATGTATAGAATATTCAGTATCATGACTTGAATCAGACCACTGAGTGCCAGTAACAAGTCTTTCCTCCTTCCACTGATGACAGATAAAATTATTTCTGGGTCATTTTAAATGTGGTGGAGTTCATAACTATGTTTCTATAAACCATTCTGAATATCTCTGACCTAACCCAAATGTCAGCATTTTATTGGTGATATCTCTATGCTAAAGGAAATGAAGAAAATAAAGGAACTTTATAATCAAGGGTACAGTTAATATTTCCTTACTCATCCAAGAGGAAAGTTACTGACAGAAAAGCCTATTTTTTAAAAGCCTATTTTTTAAATCTTTTTGGTGACATATTAAAATTGTAGCATTTCTACAGACGTGACACACTCACATCCTCGCATCTTTCAGATGGTTGATGCCATGTCCTATTTTCAGACTCTTAGGTTGAGGCAATCATTGCAGCTTTGAAGTTTGTTATAGTCAATTTTGGTTAAAAGAGACCAACACTCCTTCAAGGATGGAATAGAAGACCTTTTTTACATTTAATACATTTATTAAGAAATTTAATATCATATATATGAGCAAAGCATTTCTGTCTTCGTTTTTAATGAGTTTTAAATAATTTCTTCGCTTCCCCTCTCCATCATATTTTTCTTGCGACTGGAGGTTGCATGTTTCTTGTGGAAATTGAACTCTCTGGTCATGAGCACAAAAGATCAAACTTTGAGGTGTTGCAACTGCAGTGCTGCTGGAACCGTACTCAGCATGGAGGCCAGGCTGGAGTTGGGTTACACAGCTTTCCATTTGAGAGTCATGCGTTTTACTACTGAATCACAAGCCTGGCCTCTTTGGCTATTCAAAAGTGCACATTTTAGTTCTATCACATGAGCACTTACATTTGTGTGCACACCATCTCCAGAATGCATTCCATCTTACAATACAAACTCTGTATTCACCACAGAATTCCACACTTCCCTTTCCCCCGAGACTTGGCATTCACCATCTGCTTTAGTCTATAAATCAGACCTCATGTACATAGGATCACATAACATGTGTGCTCATATAATGGTTCCTCAATTATATATAGGAATTTCAATTGTTTTATAACCTTGCCAACACTGTATCTACTTAAATGTTTTAAAATAATGGATACCATTGATTCGTCTCTTTGTGCTTTTGGTTTGAATTTATTACTGATACTGACTGAACCAAATCTCTTGTGGTAGTTGCCCATCTGTATCTCTGTTTAAGGGAAAAATGTCTATTAATGATGCTTGATCATATTTTGGGTTTATTTTTTCATTACTTACAGGATTTAAAAATATAGTATTTGAATTATAAGTACATATTAGATAAAATTTTGACTTTGTCTTTTGAGGCACAGAAATGATAAGTTTCATTTAACCCAATTAGTTTATTTTTATTGTTGGGTTCAAGTCATATCCTGGTTTCCTCCTGGCTCTGTGTTCAGGTATCTCTCCCAGGGGTGATCAAGGGACCATATGTTGTGTCATGGATTAAAGAGGGTCAGTGTATAGCAAGGTAAGTCTTGTTTTATCACTCTGGTGTCAAATTCAAGAACTTATTTAAAAAGAATATCATGAAGGATTTTGGAAAATATTTATCTTAAATATTTAAATAAGTACATAAAACTCTTCCATTTTAATTCTGCTGTGCCAATTTAATTGTGGTTAATTAAAAACATTACTTTGGATTTGGATTCTGGTCCACAACTACTGATGCAAGTGACTTCTCTCATTTCTGTGCTCTGGGATTCACTCCTGAGGCTTGCCACGTGCAATGCATACATTTAATCCTTTGAGTAATTCCTCTGTGTCCAAGTTAAAATTTAATACCAGTCAAATGATCTCAGAACATATTCCATTCCAGATTCACTGGAGTAAAATTCACTCTCTCACGTTCTCTTTTCCTCTGCTCTCCCTGTGTCTCTCCCCCCCACTTTGTCTTTCTTTTTTCCTTGCTGCTCTTCTATATACCATATAGTCTCAGTCTCATAATTTTACATCATTAATGACATTGCAGTCATAGTTCCCTCATAGTAAAGTGCTTAAAAATTAAAAAATTTAAATCCATGATCTATCATATATTGGGGAAGGGATTAGGGCTGCCCTAAGTCCCCTTACAGTAAAGTACCCTCATAGTAAAGTGCTTAAAAATGAAAAAATTTAAGAAAAAGTTCCCTCATAGTAAAGTGCTTAAAAATGAAAAAATTTAAATCCATGATCTATCATATATTGGGGAAGGGACTAGGGCTGCCTGGTACTTATTAAGAGCACAAAAATTGTCACGAATAAAAAGTTTTAAAATAGGGGAATCTACTAACTTTGTCTTTTTTGTTTAAGGGACAATCCCTAAGGAATATTAGTATACATAACCTGATAATTGCATTTAACAACTAAAAGTTAAAAAAAGTATTAGGGGCCGGGCGGTGGCACTGGAGGTAAGGTGCCTGCCTTGCCTGCGCTAGCCTAGGACGGACCGCGGTTTGATCCCCTGATTTCCCATATGGTCCCCCAAGCCAGGAGCGACTTCTGAGTGCATAGCCAGGAGTAACCCCTGAGTGTCACCGGGTGTGGCCCAAAAACAAAACAAAACAAAAAAACAACGAACAGTTTGTGAGGATTGTCAATAGAATATTGCTCTGGTTGATAATGGTGTAGAAGAAATTAACTTGCAGGTATAATAATTTCTTTTAGACTTTCAAGGCCATTACTAATATGAGTTCTGCCTGGTCTTGGAAACCATGAAAGGCCTTAGTCTTTACTAGAAAGAGAAGTTCAGGTGAGTATGCTTACAGAAACAAAACATCTCTGTGTGAATGAAGAACATATGTAAATATGTTGGGGCCCCAAGGAAGACAGAGTAGCATGGAAATGAAGCTACAGTTTCTTAGAGAAAATGAGCTTATTTCTTGAATGACTCCTAAGATATAGGACAAGAGAGAAAAAGACACGGAAAGCCAGGGGATATTTGAAATATATGTAATCTATCAGTTTGCCTCTCAGAGTGTTAGCAGAAGATTCCAAATATTACATCAAGGGTTTGTAATTCAGCTCATACATATACTAAGGAATGACTTCTTGTGAACTGGTTCTGTGAAAGTCAGAACAGGAAAGAGTTCAGGCCATAAAATGTCTAAACATGCAATTTTGGGGTGGAATCTTGAGATTTTAAATTTGAGCATGTTGGTGGTGGTTGCTGTGGAAATTATAACCTGGCCATCCTTTACTGTTACAATTTTGATGGCTTTTTTCTTCTCTTTTAATTTTAATTCAGTGTTCACCATCCTTTAGCCCCACTATTATTGTGTAGACATGTTCCTCTAGGCGCTGTCCATTGAATAATGTATTTTAGTGTGCTTTCTAAATTCTCTGCTCTAACTGCAGGCCGTGTCTTGCACTGTTGGTGACTGTATACAGTTCAATACAGTGATCTACAGGAAGACCAAAATCTTATCTATTCGCTGTGACTATTCATAGTGTTCAAGGTTAACAATCTGATGGAGTTTATAAAATCATGTTATAAACATCAGTAAGAAGCTAACCATGCACACATACAATATCTTCTATTTTGGTACCATTAATATTTATATATTTGTAAACAACAAAAGTATCTAAAATTATTTAAGAAAGTAAAAAATGTGGGAAATTATTCATATTACAGATATTTCTTTATTGATATAATCTCTGCCTACATTTCCCAGTACATAACAAGCTTTGGATTTCATTTCTTTATTTTCAATTATTTTCTCAAAGAGCATTTTTATTTACTTTGATTTAGATATTTTTCTTCTGAGTTTGCTTCTCCTTGACACTGGTTGTCATCCATACAATTTCATCTTTCAGGAATGTGTTTGTTTTGCTGGGAAGATTTGTTTTTCCCTCAGTTTTATAAGTTTTATAAGTGCATGTAGATACCCTTTATACAATGTATACGGACAGTATTGTGACTTTATCCAAGGTATAACTGAACGTATTTTTCCTTATTCTGTTTTCTGATTTTATTTTTTAATGATTCTTAAACAATCCTTTTTGAGGAAGGAGGGCACACCTGGCAGTTCTCATGGGTTATTCCTGGCTCTGCTCTCAGAAATCACTCCTGGCTTGAGAAAACACATGGGATGCCAGAAATTGAACCCACATCCGTCCTGTATCAGCCTCATGCAAGGCAAGTACCCTACCTCAGTGTTACCACGCTGGCATTTCTCAAACAATTCTTAAGGGCTCATAATCTTTCTCATCCACTCTTATGGAAAGTGATCAATATGAATTCTAATACTATTTGAATTACCTGGGAAACAATTGTTAAAAAGTGGATAGTTCATAAAGATGTGGTACATATAAAATGTAATGCTACATAACTGTACGAAATGATGCACTAACAGAATTTGCTGCAACATAGATGGAACTGGAAGAAAATATGCTAAATGAAGTAAGCCAGAAGAAATATAAATACAAAATGGGATCACTTATATGTTATGTTTAGAATAACAGCATGAAAAATGCAATGGCTTAAATGGGGTTTGTTAAAAACACTCTAGACGTCAAAGAATAATGATGAGAAGGAAAGAAAATGAGTAAAGTAAGACACAATATGAAAGAAAGGAGACAGGCCAATAGTATTGTTAATAAAGGAAGGAACTAAATATCCAACCCAGAGTCAACAACACAGAAATTATTATACTTAAGTTTTAAGAATCACCCTAAAATGGCGCCTGTTAGGATGAAAGACTTGGTCTTGGAGTGGTGAAATGGGAACATTGGTGGAGGGAGGTTGATACTGGTAGTAGGATCGGTTCTGAACATTGTATATCTAAAACCCAGTTATGAATAACTTTGTAAATCACAATGATTTAAATAAAAAATAGCTATAACTTTGGAGAAAACTAAACATGCTATTGGTTCTAGAGGTTCATGTTCAGGAATTTTGAGCAAGTGTTGTGAGCATAACAAAGAAGTGGTGGTGTTAGGGTCTGGGAAAAATCCCCAACCTCAGAGCACCCCGAGTGTTCCAAGGAATGACTTAGAGACCATGCAAGAGCACAGATGAGATTTTATTCTGGATCTAGGGTCAGTGCCCTGGGACAGGTCCCAAAGCAAAGACCCCTAGCTTTGTCTGAGCAAGATTTATATAGATCATTTTTAAAGGAACAGTGTCATCATTTCTTACAGGCGCAGGTGCAGTTTGTGAATTTTTACATCATCATAAGAAAAAAAAGCATATTCAACGAACAAAGAGATGGTCATTAAAACTTATCAACCCCAGTGTTACATATTGCAGCTGTCAGCTTATCACAGTGGGCCAGGACCCTGGCCTTGTTAGTTGTAGAGAAGAAAGGGGATCATTAAAACTCAAGGTTCAAATGTAGCTAATGGATAGAGTCCTTGGCACAGAGTGGCACATACGTCAACCTCAGAAGCATGGGAGTTGGGCTTTCTGGCGCCGAGAGCCCCCTCTCGCTGGTACTACTGGAATCACTCTAGGCTTATAATAATGAGCAATAATATACGAGTACTTAACAACTAACTTAACTTATTGATATACATATATCCTATAACACTTAAAACTTACTGAAAGTGGCAGCTATAACATAATAGCTATAACATAATTGATCCCACATGCCCAAGTCTTTATCTCCCAGGCTTGCTGTCCTTGGGAGCTGTGAGAGCAGAGCTTGCTTATCTTAATTCGAGCTAGCTGTCTGAAACCTCTTCTTAACTGTATGAGGCCTCTTTCTAACTGTCTGAGACCTCTTTGTCTCTGTAGCTCCCCACTTTTTTTGGCCGATTTCTGTTGGCAGGCTAGAATTCTAAAATGGGGCAGTCTTTGGGAAAAGAAAAGGTTAAAATATATGTGGCCTAAAAACATTTAAGAAATTTTTCCTCATCAGTGGCAGTTTTTCATTTTTTCAAAGAAGCGACACCTGATTATTTCATTGATGTGGAGGAAGGTTGTTTTGCGTCTAGCTCTCTGCTCAGGATCAAATTGACTTGAGCCAGGTATAATACAAGCACCTTAACTTATCATTTATCTGGCCCTTATCCTTAGATAATTTTTAGTATAACTAGGATAAAGAACCACAGACCAGAAAAGACATTGTACTTCACATGAAATTTGTAAATTTAAAAAAATATTGAATATTACCATGGAAATTCATTTCTCTCTTAATTCTGATGAATCTTGATTATAAAGATACAAAGGGAAAAAAGTGGATGGATAAAACTATATTTTATGATAAATACCTGCTTTTGTTAGTTACCTCCAAACAGATAGCAAGACTTCATCAATATTTGGTTCATTTCTTAGCATCTCATAGGCCCAGAATACCACTAGAAAAACAACTGTGAGTAATACATGCCTCCTACCATCTGTAATTTCAAACCAAATCAACCAACCAACTAATTAACCAACAATAACTGCAGAAATTTGTCCAAAATCATTTAAGCTCAAGGACTTGAACCAAATATGTTCTTCAACGAACATTCATTAATAAAACATAACCCACATCATGTCTATCTAAAACAATCTGACAAGTTTTCATATTAGATTGTTGACATATCTATTACAACCATGCTGAGATTTTAAAAATACCCTTTTCTTTATTTTCGTAAATAAGTTTCTCAAAATATGCAAACATACCTTAATTCCTCTATTTTTGGTGTATGTGTCTGAAGACCTGTCTCCAGACATCTTAGCAAATCCTTATTTTTTTTCAATTTAGTTAACTGGGCTTTCCACTTTATGGAACATATCTTTCTCTCTTCTTATTTATCCCTTTAACTTTGATTTTTAAATCAAGATTCAGACCAAGTCTAATTCCTTGATGAGCTAAATAAACTGTTCTCTAGCAAGGAGACTGCTTTCTAATTAGCTGTAGATATAATTAGTACAGTCTCTGGGCCAGTAAGAATTGGATTTACCAGATGCCAGTGACTGACAAGCTGAGCCTGTTAGTGGAAATCTGGCAGAATTCTGGGTGGAGGGATGGGAGTGAAGAGGGGTACCCTTCCTTCAGGGAAGAAGGCTGTCAAGGTTTAAGCACTGATATTTCTGACAACTTAGTCACTTGTACGATGAAATATGTTAATGCTTCCATTTTCAATAGGCAAGTGTACTAGACCAAAAGGAACCACAGAGAATTCTGCATCAATAATCCTGTATTATGGCGATTAGTTCATGAAGTACAAAGTTGCTACTGATGTAAAGCATCATGGCTGCATAGCAAAATCTTGACTGTATGTCCAAGCTTAAGTTTGGATTAAAAAACCTTCAGTTGCTTTAAGCCTTTGTATTGCTCTGAGCCCACGGTGAAATGATAGTATTTTTTTATTAGACACAGATTATGGAATAGTTTATCTCCCTCTTTTTAATGAAATTCCAATTTTTCTAATCCAATTGCAGCCACAGGGACACGGATCAAAGTATATAGATCTAAGAGTCACCCTCTTAGCTGTTTTAATTATCTAAAAATAGCTTCTTGCATTTTATTTTCAAACAAAAATACCTTCTATAGAGAGAAAAAGTATCATATTTGACTAATCCATTCAAAATATTTTATAAATAGACATGTGATATGAAAAATTGCATTGCAGATTTATAGAAGCACAATCCTATGGCCTTTTAACCCTATTTTCCTGACCTGTATGTTCTTTGAATCAAATGCTAAATGGGAAAGTAATAGTTATTATGAATTTTCTTAAAACATTCACAATTTTCCAACATTCAAAGTATAATAGAATTTATGATATATTATCAGTATGTCAGTATGTGTGATAAAAACATTTTAACTGAGTCACGAGTATAGATCTCTGACCATTATTCTCACTATAAAATTTGAGGATTATAGATAAGCAGGAAAGTTTAAATTATATATATGTATATCAAGTATTCAATGTATGATATATACAAATAAAATATACATTCAAATGTTTATGCATATGATCACTGCATATAAAATATGTATATATACTTAAGTCTCAATTAGGGGATAAGTAAAACAGGCAATTTATGTTTCAATTTCTAGTATTTTCAACTCAGAATTATTCAAGTAGAAAGATTTTGAATCATTCAGCATATAAAAATGCTTGAAAGAACAGATAATGTTTATTCTGAAGATGCAAAAACTTAGTAAAACTGTAGTAGCTATCTTCACATATTTAAAAACCTCTAACTTGGAAGGAATCCCAAGATAATCATAAGGCAGGAACAATAGTGAAATATAACCTAGGATCTTACACTCAAAGCAAACTCCCCTGTCTAATCAATATGGGGTCAAGAAATAGAACCCTTGATTCCATTCCTTCTCTGTTTCTCACATTCCTGGAAAATACATTTTCTATCTTGATATCACAAATACCAAAATAAAAACATATAGCTAAAATTCAGGTATAACTCAAGGAATTATGATTCTACTGTGCTCCAGACATATGCCAAACACATGATCAAACCATGGTAAATGCTATATGTATTTATCATCATGTGGTTTACTTGTTTTTGTTTTGGGGCCACACTTCATGGTGCTGACTCTGTGCTCAGGGATCACTCATACTTGACTTTGGATATTCTATAGCGTGGCCAGGATGTAAATTGTATCTTTTGCATGCAAGGTACTAACCACTGTAAGATCATCTGACCCTTATAATGTAGTATTCTTTAGAATCACTTCAAAATGAGAAGATTTCATCCTAGACAATATATAGCATTGGTCAAAGGTTTTTCTACTTCTTCAGTGCTTTGTGTTTCTTTATTTTTTTGTGGACATGCTATAGCTTGACTGATGAGTCCTATCCTCAAAGAGATGTGATGTCTTAAACCTCTTAAAGGGAGCCGGGAGGTGGCGCAGGAGGTAAGGTGCCTGCTGCCTTGCCTAGGACGGACCGCGGTTCGATACCCCGGTTCCCATATGGTCCCCCGTGCCTGCCAGGAGCGACTTCTGAGCGCGTAGTCAGGAGTAACCCCTGAGCGTCACTGGGTGTGGCCCAAAAACCAAAAAAAAAAAAAAAGAAGAAACCTCTTAAATATGAATGTAGTTTGAATTGGAGATAAAGTCCTTGATGAGCATTTTATTTGTGAGAAGGTAGTTTTTTGTATATTCAAGAGGAGCACAGCCTATAAAGACACAGAGACACAGAGATGTCATGTGACTCTACAGGATGACATGGAAGTGCTACAGCTAAAAGTCAAGGATTATTATGAATGCAGGTTTCCAGGAATGGTTCCTTCTCCCACAGAAACATGGCCTTACTAATAACTTAAGGTTGTTATCTAACCTCCAGAATTCTGAGACCATAAATTTCTGTTTTTTGAAAACATCTACTTGGGAGTGCTTTGTCATAATAATCCCAGAAATTGAATGTAGGAGAATTTAATAAAGTCCTTGTCACTAGAAGGATTTGTGTTAAGTTTAACACATCCATCAGGGCTCAAAGTTATAACAAAGAGCCCTCCCCCAGATGAGAATGTAGACTATATCTAGCCAGCGTGACACATTTTTATAGAAAGCTCACAATTAGGGATGTAATGACATAATGCCAATGCCTCTGCCCTTACTCATATAATTGCTTAGATCAAATCTAATGTTTACATAAATCTAAAATATGTATTTTATGTCATTAAAGCATATTAAATATAGAAAATTGGACTGCTTCTCAAACTGCAATCTGCTTTAAAAATAAGCAAATTAGGAGGTGGGGAGATCCTTGGTAGGATGGTTTTGTCAATCAAACATTTGAATTTTTAAATTCTAGTAACTGAATAAAAATAAATCAGTAATTAAGAAAAGTCTAGAATTTATACTTTAGGAAATTATGATCACAGTGAGTTAGGCATGCTGTTAATAGTTACATGTAAATGATTTTGTTTTTAAAGTTTCAAAGTACATAAAATTTGAGAAAACAATGAGCTTAATCTTCACTAAGTCATCATCTACTTCAATAATCACCATTGTAAAACTTTTTTAAAAATAGTTCCCTTCGGAGCCAGAGAGATAGCATAGAGGTAAGGTATTTGCCTTGCATGCAGAAGGACAGTGGTTCAGATTCCGGCATCTCATATGGTCCCCTGAGCCTGCCAGGAGCGATTTCTTAGAGTAGAGCCAGGAGTAACCGCTGAGCTCCACCAGGTGTGACCCAAAAACAAACAAACAAAAAAATTAGTTCCCTTCATGATTCAAGAGTTAATTTAATTATCTCAGCTTTCAAATTAAAAATCCATTTAAATCAAATCTTCATTCTCAGGTATTCCCATACAAAGATTAATTATGAGCTATTACAGGTTTTATATTCTTTATTAATATTATTGTTTATAGATCCAAGCACCTTTTTATTATATTAAATTTCATATTTAATGTAGCATTATATAAAGTTAGGGAAAGTCCATAGAAATATTACTATTGTGATACTTTACAAAGACCACTATGATATTGCTTAGTAATAAAATAATGGTGCTCTTACTTACACAGACATTTGTCAGGGTGATTTGAATGCATAATAACTTTAACAGGGTTATTAATTAATTAGCTTTTTGTGCTTGGGAACTGCATCTGTTTCTCAAGGGTCATGTTAGGCCCCACACATGAATGCTTTTACTCTTGGGTTTAAGCCATCATAATGGCTCAAAAGTGTTACTTAAAATAAACAAATTCTTTTAAAATCCCTAAAAAATGTTTAATATTATTAAATGGATTTATTTGAGGAATTCAGTTCTGGTATTCTCTACATCATAATTTAGTGTGTATAATTCCTTACTTTTACATTTGGGCCTCCTTTCTCAGCCTTTCTCCTTTCATATTGCCAAAATAAAATGATCACAGTTTAAAAATTAAGTACATTTTTGTGATCCTAGTGATTACAAAATTATTACATCGACCATTTCTTCTATCATTAAATGATATTTCATTCCACAAAGTTTTACATAATTTAGTCAATCAGCCATGTATCTGCTATTGAGTTGTAATGGAATTTGAGTTTTAACTACTGAACATTGCTCTATATTCAATATAGACTTATTCATTGCATTCCTATATGTGTAATAATAATCTGAGGATCCTAAAGCATCATGTTAAATTCCTTTCTAGAGAAGTTATCCTACCTTATTCTCCATAATTACTCAATAAATGTCATTATCATTATTGTAAAAACCTAAAAGAAAAAATGAGTTAATAGTTTTAGAATGGTACTAGAATTTGGTTATTTTGCACATAAGTAAAACTTCTTATATACTCTCAAGTCTTGGGAGGTTGAACCCTTCCCAGAGTAGACCATAGTGTTTAACTGTTTCCAAGAATACCTGTCCTTTTTGAACAGTGATGAGTTCTACATCTGAGTCAACCTAGACTCTGACCTGATGCACAGATTGTCTTTGAAGTGAGCCTGCATTTATTTTGGCAAATGACATGTAATTGAAATTTACACGTGAAATTTGCATATCTTCATATCTTTACAAGTGGTACCTCTAGGAATTATATTCTACCTAGCAAGAGAGCATCAATAGAAGGATCGTTTCCTTTCCCCTGGATATTGAAGCATCCCTGTAAAGTCTGGATAGTATTTAAGATTTAATCCACCCCCACTCTACCCCAAAAAAGGCAATGCAGAGAGTAGGAAAGGGCCAGGAAAACAAGGACCCAAAATGTAACCAGAGTCACATCTTAAGAACTCTCTCACAGTGGGATCTAAATAAAGGGAAATATATATTTTTATGTTGTAGCTTGCATTTAATTTCCTGTGAAAAAGAAAGTACCCTAAGAAAGTACTTATTGATAATATTGTTGAATGTACCTATATTTTAATCAAGTTAAAATGTATAATGCTCCTAAATGAAGGTTAAAACTGTATGTAAGTGGTGCCTGGTTTCCTGTATCTTTTCTTTGCATTCATCTAATAGATGCCTTCATTGTCTATTCAGAATAAGACATACTCTAATAGCTTCCCTTTATTGTTTACTTGAAGGCAAATGGGTAAACTTTAAGGTAAATTCTTTGGTGATTTTCTTAACATCCATACATAGTTTTGTGATGATAGTTTCTATTTTTCTTTCCTTCTCTTCTCCATCTTAGTTAAAGCATTTATTTCCTACATGACTATTATAGGAATATTGCTTTCTTATTTTTTGACTTTGCTACTATATTCCAGGTGCCCAGAACTGAATCTCGCAAAACGTGCTTGTTGATTTGATGGCCAATGGTTTTAGATATTTTTTCCATTTATTTTTCTCAGAGGTATCTTTTGCTATATCAGGAGGGTCCTAAGGTTACCCCCTTCCTCCATTTCTTTATAGCTTTGTATCTATTCTTTGGAAACTAGTTTAATTGTGAAATTCAAGATCTTCCCAACTCTAAGTAACAAAGTTGATTTTTAATTCTTCTGAATTTCACTAAATGTAAAGAATCTCCTTAAAAGAACATAAAGATAAATTAATGTAGTTTACACATGTATTGTTTTGTTGTTGTTGTGGCTTTTGGGCCACACCTGGTGTCACCCAGGGATTACTCCTGGCTCTGATCTCAGAAATTGCTCCTCGAAGACTCAGGGACCATATGGTATACCAGGAATTTACCTGGCTGTGACCCAGGTTGGCTGTGTGCAAGGCAAATATATTGTTTTTTCAATGAATGATATATGCCTGGGAACTTATATGTTATAATGCATTATTATTGCAACAAAAGCAAGACCCCAATATTTTTACTCATTTGCTGCTAGTTAACTGAATCTTAGTCTATTATTCTAGGTTCATTCTAAGTGTTTTAAGAGCAAAGATCAGCTTGCATTTGTTACTTTTTGAAAGTCCGAGTAATGTGTGGGATTTTTTTATTCAATAGTGATTTTGATTTACATTCCTGGATATTATTTCAAGCAAAAGAGAATCATTGAAATTTTCCCTAATGATTTTGTGAACAAGATTTTCTTCTCTCAGTATGGCGAGGATGAAAGCATCCATAGACCTTTTAAATATAAGTGTTGAGTTTTGCTTTAGGTTATACTGCTGCATTAAATATTTTTACTGGGACCAATTTTATTATTACATGTAGTGGTGCAACCTCTGTTATAAATAATAAAGAGAGAAGGTGTGAATATGAGTGTAGGAATGATACTTAACAGCCAGGATAAAGAACATGTTTCTCTATATAATGCATAACATAGCTTTTATGAACACATGAGGTAACATGGCCTGAATCTTGGAACAAAGGTTTATGATCAGAGTTTCATTTCATTGCCATTTAATCTTTATTTTTTATTAATTTATTTTACCACCATGGTTACAAAATTGAATACCATGAGTTTCAGTCATACAATATGCACACCATTTGATATAATGCCAAATATGTCTTGAATCTTTTTGTCTATGTCTCTATCTTGCTCCAACAAGATGACCTGCATTTTTGCAAAACAAAAAAGTTGTTATAACAACAAAAACAAAAACAACTAACCAAAGAAAATAGAAACATACCATTTCTGAGTTAACAAATCTTGTTTCATCAAATTTTTAATACAATTCAAGTCTTTAAGAGCTAACAGTAATAGCATTAAGTGTAATGTCCAAACTTAACAGATCAACAAAATAGGCAGTCTTCAATGTAAGCTTGCATTTAGTTGAGTAAAGAAGCCTAGAAAAAAATGCCCTTCTTGCCCATGAGCTGAGAATATTCCCCCTGTGAATAATAAAATCTCTCCTCCCCTAAAACCATCAGGACTCAGTGTGATGGACTGAGCTACTCTCTGTAATATGCTTTGAAGGAGAGCAAATGTGCTTTGTCAATTAGCTAGTTATTGCCTCTTTCCTTTTAAAAGGTTCAACTTGGGCCGATCAGAAAACTAGAGAAAAGGAACTTTAGCAGCAAGATGAGGGCATTTAAACCAATAATGTTAGAGAACCAAATGGAAAGCATTAGAATGCATTATTGATCTTTCGGCCTGGAAAAATAAGGTAATTAACTCTGCAAATAGCAGGAAAAAATGGATAAGGCAGTCTACTGTGTCTGCGCAGGTTCTATGATCTTATCTAATTCTGCCAAGGAAATGAAGATTGGGACTTTCATAAGATTTTGGATATGTTGATCTCTAAGATGTGTAGCTTTTAACAACAGGGCATATACTTTTCTATGTTGCAGAATAAAAATATAAAATATAAAGTCCACGTGTTGGGTGAGGCAGCCCCAGACACTGTGTTTCTTACCACTCAAGTGGACCAGTCTTATGAAGCAGGATAGTGGCGGAGAAATAATACACAGTAGTCAGAAAAGATATTAATTGACTTTTCTCTGTTGTGTGCAGCCTCTGTGCCATGTCTGCTTCCTCTGACAAGCTCTTCTCTCCAACTCAAAGACAGCACTTTCTCTTTTCTATCCAGAATCCCACCATGGTGGGGAGGAAACTGTAATCAGGTAGACTTTTACATACCAAAAGAAGAGGTTAGGGAAACAGGAAGTTGGGGGAAGGGTTACTTACATAGGCGACATAGCTTTCAAAAGAAAATCAACTGTTTTGCAACCTTTATAATGGAATAAACTATGTTTATAAACATAAACATAATTCAGAAACTCTGAATTATGAGCATGAATATTTTTCTAAGTATGAATGAAAAATATTCAAGTTAGTTATATTTCTGACATTTCAATTTTATACAAACATTTCCCCAACTATCCTGTGACTTTCCCCCAGATCAAAAGGCTGAAAATAACAGCTTAAGTAGAAATGTAGGGAAAAGGATCTGCCATTCATTTTTTTTAGAATGGTATTGGTCTGCCTATATGGAAAATGATGTGGAAAAATTTCCAAAATATAAAATATAGAACTGCTATATGATCTAGCATTTCCTGTCCTAGGTATCTATCCTAATGACACATAACATTAATTAAAAAATAGATGCATATCTATGTTGTCTTAAGCACTATTTACAATTACCAAAATCTGGAAATACCTAAAGTCCTCATGAGCAGATGAATGCATAAAGAAGAAATGATCTAGAAGTTGGAGAGACAGAACAGTGCTTGTCTTACATGTGATTTACATGTGGTTGCCCTGGGTTCAATACCCAAAACCAAATATGGTCCCCCAAGCACTTTCAAAAATAGTCAGAGAACAAAGAGACAGAAGTAACCCCTGAGCACAATAGAGTCTGGCCCCCAAACCAAATCAAAACAAAATAAAATATAGTCTGATATACACAATG